>JASDQU011404306.1:27759-42370 GCA_032191745.1 Picea mariana
ATGATGAGTTAGGGATGAAGGAAAAAATATAAACCGCAAATCATCACAAATCAATAAAACCACAGGACGGACAAGATAGGCAGGGATCAAAATCCATGGGAATCAAACAACGTCTAGCTAAAGGCTATGGGAAGAATTCAATCATCATCTAGAATGCTAAAACAATCATTTTATTTACCCATTTAAACATACAGAACTAAAAGCATAACTAACAATCTACCATGCAGAAATAAAGGAAGTGTACCGTAGCCCAAGTCACCCGCTTTGAGTTGATGTCTCATGCGATCCGTGAAAATCTCATGTGTCAACCGATGAGACTTCATCGGTACCTCCCAATCAATGCTAGGGGTACTATTCTTCCCCATTATCTCCCCGAGCCGCAAAGTGGCCACGCACACAAACTAGAGAATCAGCTATCTCACAACTCGCCTCGCAAGGCCGTGCTACCACTCCTCACCGAGATGGGTATCCCAACTCCCACAAGCTAAGTCAGTCAAGTCTAAAATTCTGCAGTGTAACGTTACGCATGACAGAAGATCCCCCTCATCCTTCTCCTCCCTCCATTATATAGAGTTTCGAAGTCCTTTACTTTCCCAAAATCCCATTTAATTTAATGTTTAATAACTTAATTCATAAAAATCCTCCTCGTACATGTGTCACCCATCCCCTTCATTCCTCCATAAATTAATTTCATTACTTAATTAATTACCCATATCTCCCTCAACCACCTAAAATCATTCCTAGAATCGCTCCTAGGTGTCCCCATACTTCCTTACAAGTTTGAATGACTTTCCCCCTTATTAATTTACTAGTTGAGTTTAATTTAGAAAGTTCTTAAATGCTAGAAACCTTACTAAGTTAGACTTTCTTCTTTTTCCTTGGGTTTCCCTTTTCTTTTTATGTTTCCCACTTTTTCCCAGTTTCCTAATTCCTTTAGATTTCCCTCTTTCCCTTTTTCTTTAAAACTCAAATTGGCAGGTGTAGAAATTAACTTTTTCCCTTTTTCCTCTTTAATTAATCAATTTTAATTAGAATAAGTGACAAAACAACTAATCCCCCCCCTTTTAAATTTTATTCCCCAAACGATTTTTATAAATTAAATAATTACTTACCCCCTTATGGACACATGATTAATGATGATTATCATTTTTATTTAGTTATTTTTATTTTTATTTTTACAAACATATTTTTCTTTTACCACAAGTTTCACCTAGACCTAGATTTTAATTTTTGAGGCAAGGCGACATTTTATTAGGGAAATTGTTTTAAATTTTTCTTATCATGTTATTAATCCTAAGGCCATCTAGGTTTATTCATTTATTAATTAACAACACAAAGTGCCCTTCAGGAAACAATACATTCTCCAAGGGTTCCACTCACCTCTTTCCATTTTTCTTGTGCGACGTGCCCTTTAGGATGCACCACGTGCTCCAAGGGTGCCACTCGCTTCTTGTCGTTTTTCTTGCGCGACATGCCCTTCAGGAAACACTCCGTTCTCCAAGGGTGTCACTTGCCTCTTGACTAACTTGGTAGACATCAAAACCCCCTAGAGTCAATACATCGCCAGGTGATCTTGTGGGAGACTAAGGGCCTCTGAGGAATAATACCCTTGCCTTATTGCACACCCCTTAGAATCATCGTGAGTGACCATCGCAGTCTTCCCTCATGACATCACGGGGCTTCTTGAACTAGCTAGTCGTTAACCTATAGTTTGAGCCATGGGAGTGCTAGTAGGTTGTGGCAGGGCTGCTATCCACACCTCTCCCCCAACATCTCTTGTAGTCGTGCATGACCCCTCTACTCCACATGTGAGTCTGGTCGGAAAGCTATCGTCAGCTTGCATCATCAACAAATCATGTCAGAAATATATCCATAAGAATATCATCTAATCAAATTCACTAATATCACATATAAAACAATAAAACCCCAATAGTTCACTCCCCGACTCGATCTGGAGTCCAAGGGGTTCCTTCGATGCCTCTGCATCCTCGAGCTCCAAAATTTTTCACACTCAGCAAAACTGAGTCAATAGCACATGTCTATGTCAATGCATAAAATCAACATGTCATCAACCCATAATGCCTCATAATCAAAATGAAATTCTTAATAGTATAATAATCTGGATCACTTGTGAGCAAGTCTCCTCAAAGAATAAGTTCTCTCAATATGTGTAAGAGCGGGATGTTACATACACCCCCTCTTGGTCTAAACTTTATCCCGAAGTTTCATAGTATAAGTGTTGAGATAATGTGTATCATGGTATCATAAGTCTATCTATCAAACAAAAATGGAAATTGTTGGCGCATATCATATGCATCCTCCCAAGTCGCTGAGTGTGGACTATAGTTGTCCCACTGGACCTTGACCTGCTCTACTGTTCAACGTCGTAGTTGTCAAATGTGATGATTCAAGATGAGGATCATCTCAGCTGTGAACGCACCCTCATCTAACACCCGCAAGGTGCTCAAGTCAAACATGTGTAGGATCACTAATCGTAATGTCTCAAATAGAGACGTGAAAGACATCGTGCATACACCTCAAGGATCAGGAAAGGATATTCAATAGGCCATGGGCCTCTCCTTTTCAAAATATTGTAGGTTACCACGATCTTAGGAGATAACTTATCCCCTTTTCCCAACTGATTGAACTCTTATGCAGTTTCATCCATAAGGATACTCGATCACCACATCGTAACTATGGTTGACACGACGCGCATCGACATAAATCTTCTGTCAATCCTGTGCTTCCTTGATCCCTTGTATTATAGTTTTCATTTAATATTCCATTTCTTGGATCACTTCCAGTCCCACTAGGACCCTATCCTCAAGCCGATCCCAATTCAAAGGCATCCGACACGGTCACCCATAAAGAAACTCGAAGAGTGCCATATTAATGGTGCTTTGGTAGTTGTTGTTATAAGCGAATTCTACCAGTGGAAAGAATTCTTCCCAATGCTTCAGTTGGTCCATAACATATGTGCGCAACACATCTTCTAAGGTCGGGTTCGTTCATTCGGTCTTCCCATCAATCTCCGGGTGATACACAGTACTAAAGTTAAGTTGGGTTCCCAAGGCCTCTTGGAAACTAGTCCAAAATCATCCACTAAACACCGATCCTTGATCGGATATAATCCTCTTAGGTACGGCATGAAGCCTCACAATATCACTGACAAAAAACTCTAGCTATATCAAGTGCCTGATACGTCATATGCATAGGAATAAAATGAGCACTCTTCATCAAAGTGTCGACTACCACAAATTGAGTCGTGTCTCCTTGCCATCCATGGAAATTTAACAATGAAATCCATCGAACTAACCTTCGATTTCGATTCTGGAATAGTGTGTGGTTGTAGTAATCCTACTGGATGTCTATGTTCAGCCTTTACCTACTGACATTCAAACTTCTGGCCACCTAGTTAACTATGTGTTCCTTCATTCCCCTTAGAAGAATAAAGGTTTAAGGTCTACCCTCATCTTTGTGACTCCTGGGTGAGCCATGTACACTGCTCTATGAGCCTCTTTTAGGATCAAACTCCTCAACTCGTCGTTCGGTGGTACGTAAATTCGATTTTTAAACCTCAACAATCCATCATTGTCAACAAAAATCCTTCAAATATTGGTACCATCATTGTGTTTTGTCTAATAAAATCCTTGACCTCTTTGTACCAGTCACCGTCACACTGCAAAGTTAGAATCTTTTCACGTAGATTCGTCTGAAGAGGCAACACCAAAAAGATGCATGGTCTCTGACTCAATGCATCTGCCACTTGGTTCACTGTTCCTTTTATGTAAGAAATCTCGAAATTGTACTCACTAAGAAATTCCGACCAACGTCGTTGTCGTGCGTTCAGGTTGCTTTGCATAAAGATGTGTTGTATTCCACAATGGTTCATATTTAGTTCAAACCTTCGACCAACAAGGTAGTGTCTCCAAACCTTCAAGGCATAAACAATTTCTAACAACTCCCAATCATGCGTCACATAGTTCTCATCATGCCTTCTCAGTTTCCTCGATATGTAAGCGATCACTCTACCGTCTTGCATCAAGACTCTGCCTAAACCTTCCTTGGATGTGTCAATGCATACCAAGAAGTCCATGTCCATGTCAGGGACCTTTAGTATCAGTGTTGTTGTCAAAATATCCTTGATCCTCCAAAAATCCTTCGCACATTCTCAGTCCAAAAAAACTTCTTGTTCTTCTTCTGTAACTCCGTGATTGGATTTTCTATCTTCAAAAATACCTCAACAAACCGTTGATAGTGTCCTACTAAACCCATGAAGCCACACACTTCCAAGACATTCACCAACATAGTCCATTCAATAATAGCCTCAACCTTTGCTGGATCCATGATGATACCTTCACCAGAGATGACAAATCCTAAGTAGTGAATCCTCGATTGGTAAAACGATCATTTGGACAACTTCCCATATAATTTCTTCTCTCATAGACACTTTGGTACCAAGTGCAAGTGCTTGTCATGCTCCTCCATCATCCAAGAGTAAATCGAAATATCGTCAATGAATACTTGGACAAACTTGTCCAAGTACATGCGGAACACCCCGTTCATCAAATCATAAATACCCCTGGGGTGTTGTCAGTAAAAACGGTAAAATAGTAAACTCGTATTGCCCAAACCTCATATTAAAGGTTGTCTTAGGGATGTCATCCTCCTTAATCTATAACTGGTGATATCCCGATCGCAAATCAATCTTTGAGAACATTGTCGCACCCTTCATCTGATTGAATAAATCATCAATCCTCAGCAACGAATTACTAATTCTTGATCGTCGCCTTGTTCAATTGACAATATTCAATGTAGATCGTCCATAACCCATCCTTCTTTCGTAAGAAAATAATAGGTGCACCCCATGGTGTCACCCTTGGATGTATCATTCCTAGGTCCAACAATTCTTTCAGTTGCATTCTCAACTCCTGTAACTCTGGGGTTGACATATGATAAGGTGCTCTCGCTATCAATTCAATTCCTGGTTTAGGTATATAGTAAACTCCAAATACCTCTCCGACAACATCCCAGGTAACTCCTATAGGAAGATGTTCACAAACTCTCTCACCATCGGAAGGTGTTCTAGACCTTCCGCTACTCCCTTCTCATTTAATTCAAGGATCACATAGGGCCTACATCCATTGCGCAAGCTCTTCCATGACTACAAGGAAGAGACAAACCTCAGGGAAACTCTCTGGTTTCGACCTACAATCATGCGTCTCTTTCTTTCATCATCAACCAAGATCAATAGTTTCATCTTACAGTGGAGTATTGCCTCAAGCGATTCCAACCAGTCCATATCGATCACGACGTCATAAGATCCTAAGTTTGTGACGTACAGGTTGTCCCTAGTGACAAACTCTCCCAAGTTAAGGGTATATCCCATAACCTTTCCTCCAAACTTATGTTTGGCTCCCAAATGCATCTCTACAAAGATAAACTCAACCTATTTGATTACCTTTCCCTTAATCCTTTTTAGCGCTACACCAGAGATGAAACTCTCAGTAGCACTAGGATCTATCAAATCTAAGTGTCTGGCCAGGGAAAGTATCTGACATCTCGAGAATAGTCCACTGGTGATCTACCTGGCAGTTATTCACCACTCCATGAATCCAATGGGCCTTGCCTAAAACTCCCATGGTAGTGGGTCCGGCTGATCCAGATGCTTTGATCCCTTCCTTTAGGTAGTAATGTTGGTAATGTAGCTTCCCACAGTCCAACACACCTTCTTCGGTCCAGTATTCCTGGTACCTGAAGTAGACGCTGAATTCTAACAATAAGGCCAAACTCAAACATCTTGACATTAATTTTCTAGGTAATTTGGTGCAGATCATAACGAAGAAGCTCCAAACAAGCCTCGTACTTGGGCACCATGTGACTGCCTTATCGTAAGGCATCGAACTCGTCGATTTGATGCTCAATGAATTCCTCAGAAAGGTACCTCTCTTGGAATTGTTCCTCAAATGGTTCCCATGACACTTAATCGACGACCATGCTCCAAAGTGTCAGGAGCGTCTTCCACCATAGAAGAGCACTCCCCTTCATTTGAAAGACCATCCTATGGACCTTCATGTTGGAGGTATAGCTGTGAAGTGAAAGCACCTCGACTTATTCTCCAACAATGCCTCGATGACTGCATTGTCTGGGGCACCAAAGAAATCGGGAAATTTGAACTTCTCGAGTTCACAGTGAAAACTAACGGTACAGACTGGGCTCTTTGTGGACCCTCATGGGTATGGGTGCCCCGACCTCATCTTATTACAAAAGGTGACTCAAGTCCTTTGACCATCTCTAGAAGGACCCTGGTCAGATGATCATCATCACTTACAACAATTGAATCCATCCCAAGGGATTTTTCCTCCCCCAAGGGTTAGACTTTGAGGGTGTGGGAACTTCTGGAGGCATCACACATCCTTCCATGGAACCACGCTGCAACCTATGTGGCGTCCTCTAATTTAGATCACCTCCTGGATACATTAAGGTTTTAACTAGCGCTAGGTTAAAAACACAAAAGTTTAATGTAGTGAAAATCTTGGCAGTCCACAGTCGCAGGGTTGAACCCGCTCTGATACCATATATCACAATCCCATTGTTATGACTACAAGCGAAGAAGAAAGTGGTTTTTTTTGGGGGGGGGTGTTAAAAGGCAAGAAGGTGACGATGAAAACAATTAACTACACCAGTGACAATGAACGCAAGCACACAGTCCAGGCAACAGACACTATGATACCACACACTAGCACAACGGAAACTGGGAAAAACATGAGTAGAACAACAATGAGGAATGACTACCCACCCATCACAAACATGACCATGCCTAAAAGCTAAGGGACTACATCCCCATCCCGACACAATGACATCGACGACCCAATACTAGAACCTTGATGGCGCACCACCAACGCATGGAGGCCTTACACACCAAGTACCAATATACAACTACAACGAAAAATGCCCACAACGGGTAGCACATGCTTCATCCAAGTTATCATGTGCCTCTATATGTTAGGTCACACAAATATCCCCTCCTCAGGAATCATGTAGTCGCCCAATGATAGGCGCGAAAACAACCATGGAACAACAACCTAACTAGACCAAGGACTCCAAATGAATCCAACGCGCCAGGAGCCATGATGATTGACAAGAGACTACACCTACGCCCCCAAGAAATGGGTCAACAAGACGCGGATGAAATCTCTCAACAATTGCGAAATCTATTAGATGACTTGACAACCACCATGAACCCTAATTGTAAGCATGATGTCTAAGTGTAAATAGTGAACTAATATGAACGCTAATTATTATCATAAATGTGACCCAAAATGCACACCATAAAAATGTTATATTATCACAAAAGATATCATGCAGGTGAACTTAATATATGCGTTTAACAAAAATTAAATACACTTGGCAACAAATATACATTTCCAAGAGTGTAAGTGAACCACCTAGCAAAGGTTAATTATGAAACATCGATGTGTAACAATGTGTGATTATATGATCGTATAAATGCGGTGAAATGATCATTGTAATTCCATATGTGCAACCATATGATCCATATGATCACATAAATGCAGTCATATAATTAACATAAATTCATAGTCACACCGTCACCTTACAATTGAGTAGTCTCCCATTCACACATTTATATAAATTCACAGAGTTTAAACATGATTTGCCATAAAAATAAAAGGGAATCCCTGACTAACAAAGAATTAAAAATTAAAGAGGAAGTTGGAATAAGTATAACTGTCATGAACATTTACAACCATACAACATATTTAAAATCAAGTATAAAGTCATTGTCAGACCGCAAGTGCATTTAGATGTCTACTGAATATTATATTGCTAGTGTATGATATCCCTACAATGCATAAACTTGTAGTCCTTATGCTATAAAAAAATTCACTGTCATAGAATCGAATACAAATATAAGATTTATGTTATCAATAAATCATGCACATAAACTAAAATGCTGTCTCTAAAGCCCCAAAAAATGCTAATATTAAAATAAATATTGTCTATCCTTCACATAGAGGCATCGACCCTAAAATAAAAATGTTGTTTATCTCCCCAGGGTAAAAACGTTGACATTTCTAGTAATCAATTGTCGTCAGGCATTCAGGTAAATGCTATCACAAGGGATATGGGTAATGTCTCGGTTAAAATACATTAAATAACAGGGTAATGAATGGTAATGCTGGCATATTTATAGATGAAACTTCCTAGCAGAGAATTGTTATTGTCGTAGGTAAAATCATGGAATCGCAGACACAGGTAAATGCGCAATGCTTATTAGTCAAAGTAGTAAATACACAGCCTCTATATTAAGCTAAACGAAGACCATTCAACCAACACAAGCACACAATAAAATTTTGCCAATGGCTATCGATTACCCAAAGCTGCATATTAAACAATATAATGTTGAAACAATGCTATCATTGGTAGGTACGGTTTTTCCATATGTTAATATGATTATTGTTGGTGTATTACGACGTGAGTCGCAGAGTTAACCTCTGGCCCCACTGTCAAAATTTGCGCTGAATATAATGTTGTCCTTAATAGATATATATAAAAAGAATTTCACTGGCATACCATAGGGGTATCTCTAGTAAGTTGTTAGTGAAGGCGTGGGTATTACAATGGAAATCACTATTCAATATCTATCTACAACAATTTGAATCACTAACCCAACCAGAAGGTCATCTACTATTATCACTGACTTGTAAAAGGTTTAACACCTGTAGAGGGAAATTAGTAAGCAAAATAAAGGTAAATGCTGCTATGATAACACTGAGTTAAAATCCCAATACAATTTTTCCAAGGTAATATCGCAATCAAAACACAAGTGAAAAATCCACCATTGCACGGGTAAGGGCGCCACCATCACACCGTAAAAATGCAGACGTGATATATTAAAAAAATGTTGAGATTAATAGGTTGATTCACTGGTTGATGTAAATAAACCAAAAATGCAAAGGTTAATTAAAGACCAAAATGTAGAGGTGATATAAGAACGCAATCATTCTCTCATTAAAAACTCAGTCAGGAATGCATGGTGACTTCGTTCTCAACAAATATACAATCACGGACATAGTAAACTTGTCGACACCACAAAAATAGGAATAGACATTAACATATTAAAATGTTGTGATATACTGATCAAGACACTGGGATTCATCAATCAAACACAGAGTGTTACCAACCAAATGCAGAGGAAATCAATCAGCCATAAATCAAGCAATGTAGAGATGGTAATGATAAATCACAGAGAAACATAAAACCATACTCAGAGGTGTTCAGAATCAAGAAGGTGCAATGACCATCAATCAACCAAGAACAATCAACAGGGGTAGACATCTTGGAAAACACATCCTTCACTCATCATCCACACACAGAAAAGAAAAGCGTTTATATCCATAGTTCTATTAACACCGAATTGACGACCGTAGATCAACCTCCTGGCCAACTTCTGAGGCATGGACTAATGAGTTAGGGATGAAGGAAAAAAATTAAACCTCAAATCATCACAAATCAATAAAACCATAGGATGGACAAGACAGGCAGGGATCGAAGGCCATGGGAATCAAGCAATGTCGAGCTAAAGGCTATGGGGGGAATTCAATCATCAACTATAATGATAAAACAATCATTTTCTTTACCCATTTAAACATACATAACTAAAAGCATAAATCATACTAAAAATCTACGATGCAGAAATAAAGAAAGTGTACCGTATCCCAAGTCGTCTGCTCTGAGTTGATGTCCCGCACACTCCATGCAACTCCTACGTGCCGGCCGATGAGACTTCACCGGTACCTCGTAGCCAATGATAGGGGTAATCTTCTTCCCCCTTAGCCCCCCGAGCCACAAAGGGGCCACACACACTAACCATAGAATCAACTATCTCCCAGCTTGCCTTGCAAGGCCAAGCTACAACTCCTCACCGAGCTGGGTATCCAAACTCCCACAAGCTAAGTCAGTAAAGTCTAAAATTCTGCAGCGTAATATTACACATGACAGAAGTGCCCCCTCATCCTTCTCCTACCTCCATTATATAGAGTTTCGAAGTCCTTTACTTTCCCAAAATCCCATTTAATTTAATGTTTAATAATTTAATTCATAAAAATCATCCCCGTATATGTGTTACCCATCCCCTTCATTCCTCCAAAAATTAATTTCATTAATTAATTAATTACTCCTATTTCCATCACCCACCTAAAATCATTCCTAGAATCACTCTTAGGTGTCCCCATATTCCCTTACAAGTTTGAATGACTTTCCCCCTTATTAATTTACTAGTTTAGTTTAATTTAGAAAGTTCTTAAATGCTAGAAATCTTACTAAGTTAGACTTTCTTCTTTTTCCTTGGGTTTACCTTTTCTTTTTATGTTTCCCTCTTTTTCCTAGTTTCATAATTCCTTTAGATGTCCCTCTTTCCCTTTTTATTTAAAACTCAAATTGGTAGGTGTAGAAATTAACTTTTTTCCCTTTTTCCTCTTTAATTAAGAAATTTTAATTAGAATAAGTGACAAAACAATTAATCCCCCCCCCTTTTAAATTTTATTCCCCAAAAGATTTTTATAAATTAAAGAATTACTTACCCCCTTCTTGACACATGATTAGTGATGATTATCATTTTTATTTATTTATTTTTATTTTTATTTTTACAAACATATTTTTCTTTTACCGCAAGTTTCACCTAGACCTAGATTTTAATTTTTGAGGCAGGGTGACATTTTATTAGGGAAATTGTTTTGAATTTTTCTTATCATGTTATTCATCCTAAGGCCACCTAGGTTTATTCGTTTATTAATTAACAATGTGACGTTCCCTTCAGGATGCACTACGTGCTCCAAGGGTTCCACTTGCCTCTTTCCATTTTTCTTGCACGACGTGCCCTTCAGGACACACCACGTGCTCCAAGGGTGCCACTTGCTTCTTGTCGTTTTTCTTGTGTGATGTTCCCTTCACGACGCACTCCATGCTCGAAGGGTTCCACTTGCCTATTGAATGACTTGATAGACATCAAAAAACCCTGGAGTCAATACTCCACCAGGTGATCTTGTCGGAGACTAAGGGCCTTTAAGGATTAAATCCTCTGCCTTATTGAGCGCCCCTTAGAATCATCGTGATCGACTGTCGCAGTCTTCCCTCACATCATCGTGGGTCTTCTCGAACTAGGTAGTCCTTAACCTATAGTTCAAGCCATAGTAGGAGTGCTAGTAGGCTGTGGCAGAGCTTTTGTCCACACCTCTCCCTCAACATCTCTGGTAGTCATGTGTGACCCCTCTACTCCACATGTGAGTTTGGTCAGAAAGCTATCGTCATCCTGCATCATCGATGAATCATGTCAAAAATATATCCATAATCATATCATCTAATTAGATGAACTAATATCACATATAAAAAAATCAAACCCTAATAGTTCACTCCCTAACTCGATCCAGGGTCCAAGGGGTTCCTTCGATGCCTCTACATCCTCGAGGTCGAAAATCCTACACACTCAGTAAAACCGAGTCAATAGCACCTATCTATGTCAGTGCAGCAAAACAACATGTCATCAACGTATATCGCCTCATAATCAAAATCAAATGCTTAATAGTATAATAATATGGATCACTTGCGAGCAAGGGTCCTCAAAGAATAAGTTCACTCAGTGTGTGCAAGAGAGAGATGTTACAATAGTGTGATAGGACAGTTGCTAATTTTAAATTTGTTTTGAATATTGTCTATAGATTATATGGATTACACGATTGTGTATTTAATCAATTGATATTTCCTTAATGGCAAAGGTTTTTGTAGACTTTATTTTTTATACTATGCATATCTCTGTAGAAATTAACATTGAATTGATTCCATTTGAATTGTCAGTAGTGATAAGGTTCCATCGTGATATAATTTTCTATCATGGACATAACCATTATGTTTAAATGTCATCATGATGTTGTTTACTTTCAGTTGTTAAGATAAGTGTAATGGTGTGGTTTATTTTCTGTAGAATAAAAGTAATTTTGAGTTCTTGAAAATATTCTTTAAGAATAGAGTTCACTTCGAGGAGTTTCTTTTGAAAGACATCTCTTTTTTATTCAAGAATTGTTTACTTAGAGTAATAAGATCATTTTTCATAGTTATAGATTTCTTTTAAAGAAAGATATGTTGTTTTTATTCAATATTTGTTTACATATAATAATCAGATCACCATTCATAACTATAGATTACTCTGTAAATTTAAAGTAAAGCTCATTTTCTAAACAAAGTTCAATTTGTTTATAGAATTGTAAATTGAAGATAAAGTACCAATCCCTAGGATAACCCTTCTTCTTACCTAGATAAATCCACTATCCAAACCTCACAAGCAGTTAACCCTTTCTCTACCTTGACTCATACTGTGTCAAAACTCTAAGTTTATTTACCCTGGTCAATAATTTAACTGAGGGAAATTAAGGTATATAGTTTACCCGTCAGTTGTGCGCCATTGCAAAGGAAGAACTGGTATAAAATGTTAAGAGATAAATGAGCAAGAATGCTCTATTGTTATGAATAGAAGGAAATATGAATTATGCCTTTGGGAATCACATGTAAATTATTATGAGAAATCATGGATTAAATTGTTTTAGAGAGATATGCATGTGAAATTATGAAAGTGTGCTAGTTATAGACACATACATTATGCTAATGCATGTGGTTAAGTGCATTGTGGATGCAATATAATAAAAGAGATGCACATGTTTGAATGAGCGGTTTGAATATATGCATGCATATATTCATTATGGAATATTAGGTGCACAAATTAAATGTTAAAGTTGATGCTAACACATGGGTTGAGATAATTTTAGGTTTCAATGTATATGCAAAACAAAGTTGCATGTTGAAGAAATTCCATGTGGAGGAAATTTGTAAATATTTTGTTAAGAGAACATAGCCATAACATCTATGACTACTGAAAAATAAGGTAGTGGGATGAAAACCCCATTTGTATAAGAATCCTAAATTACATTTTAAAATATAATGCATGTGTGAAAGACATGCAAATGAAGGATAATCATTTTGATTTCCATATGTGGTAAATGTGCATGGATGTGTTGTTTTCAAATTGAAATTGTATGCTAACATTGATGTGTTAGTGTGGTGTTTCATTCTGGGAAGGAGAGATCTCTGAAAGAGAAGAATTTAGGACAAAATTGACTAAGGCTACTCAAGAAAAGTAGCAAGTAGACCTAGGAATAGGGCAACATGGAGAAATAATGTAGAGAAAGGAGGACACTTCTCTCATTATAAAATCTAATATTTTAATAGAGTTATAATTATTTAAAATAACAGTTTTGAAAACAAATAAAATAATGAGGAAGTTTGAATGAATGATTTATATAAATCCATGTTGTCCATGGTAGATAGGTCATGGAAATGGTTTAGCTATGCTGAGATTTCTAGACTATGCAAAGAAGTTGGAAAAATGTGTTAGGATATTTAGACACTTAGGAGTGAGTTAAGATATAATTGGTCTAATGTGTCGTTAGGTAAAAGTGTGTTTCCTAGTGTGTTTCATTACTATGCATTTGTAGTTAGGAAATCCGACGGTCATGATATGTTCCCGACATAGAGTGATCTGATGGTTCATACTCTCCTTGATCTTAATGACCATTGATCTGTGGCTTAGCACCTGATTGGTCCATGATATCTATTTAAAGAGCATGGAGAGTCATTTTCTAATGATTGATGGTGAGAAAATATCCTGTAAAATCTCTTTGTAATCTTTTTCATTTTCATTAATAAACTGCTCCAAGTGGTCGCGTTGGTTGGGGTCGTGGATGTTTCCCCGTAGGGTTTTTAACACATGAAAAACATCGATGTTTTGATATTTGATATGGTTATGTGAGTGGTTACTGAAGGTGTGCATCCTCTCTTGGAATACCTGTTTTGTCGAGCATGGTATCAGAGCCTGTTTGAAGATCTGCTCCTGTTGTAGATCAAGATCGTGAAGCCAAGTTGTCTCATCTCCATTTTTTGTCATTTTTGTACATTTATGGGCTGAGAGGACTGTTCCATTACATTTTTAGCACTTGTTTCATTCAAGAACAATTTTCATTTCATTCGAAAGGTTTTCCATTTTCCCAAGATACATCCATTACAGTTAGATCCAGAGGTGTAAAGCTTGAATACCCATTTTTTAAATTTTTGTAGAGTAGTATCTTGGTTTTATTTCATTTTTGTATTATTTATTTCTGGGTTTCTACTCTTTTAGATATGCATATTCTCTTTTTCCCGTTCCCTATGCGATCTCGAAAAATCAGAAACAGATAGGAAAAGGTGCATCTTCCGAGTAAGCTAAACAAGATCTAACCCTTGTTGTCATCGAGAAGAGAAATTTTTTCCCTCTATGAAAAGAGGTATTTTTTAACAACAACAACAAAAAAAAACCCAATCCTCCTTCTAAACATTACAATATGTTTTGCTAGATCATTTGGTTAAAAGTTGTCTTATTAAGTAAGAGGTCTTGAGTTCAAGTCTCTCTTTTGTTACTTTTTTTGAAAAAGTTCATGCTAAAATTGTAAAGTGTATTTCACTTCAAGTATAAAAGTGAATCACTATAAGTAGCTTTAATATTTTA
>JASDQU011404306.1:54704-67288 GCA_032191745.1 Picea mariana
TAATGACCAAGAAACTCACCTTCAGGTAACCTATCATCATAGTACCCAAGACGGATGGGACATGGAGACTGTGCATATATTATAGTTATTTGAACAAGATCACCCTCAAGAATTGGTACCCATTCCCAAGGATCGCCAATTTGCTAGATCGGTTGCAACATGCCAAGTAATTAAACAAGTTGGATCTCAAATTGGGATACCACCAATCACGAGTTAAATAAGAAGAGACCTAAAATATCACCTTCAAGAAAAGGAAAGGTATATATGATGTAGCACCCCCTGCCTCAGCAGGCTTTGCGCGACCTCCCGGTCATAAGATTGTTCTTAATCTTCCCCTTAAGTTGAATTGACTTTTTGATTTACCGCAGAAATATCCAACACATGCTAGTGTATATCCACAGGTCCTTATGAGTTATGCATGTGAAAACAAGCTCTAAGTGCCAACTCTCACCCACGTAATCATTGATATGACCACAACCTTCACCCAAAATAGTGTTTTGGGTTTCACGACTTTGCGATCCCAGGTGTGAGTCCTTTTATATCTTCAATCCCCGAAACCTTGAAAAGGATAATAGGTCTCTGAATCCTCCCTTTTACTTTTCCCTGATGTGACCTCTAACTAAAACCTGGGGCCCAATCTTTCAACACCCAGGATTTCGTGTATCGACGAGCTGCTATGAAACAACTCCCTCCTCCCGATAACCGAAACCACAATATATCCCGCCACAAATCAATGGTTCTCAAATCCCATGATCTGACGGTCCTAATTCGATCGGGACTTCGAAAATCGAGAGTTTGAAATTCTCAACTCAGAGTCACAGCCTTCTTTACTTCCCAAATTCTGAAATAACAAAATTCAACCACGAGATCAACGAACCTCGTTGATACGAATCCAATGGTCTCTATTCCTCCTGAGCTTGTGAGTGCTGAAAAACACTCGGCCTTGATCTTATCCATGTTCAACTAGATCCAACGGTCCTCAAGAAATTGGTACTTCTCCTCGAACATTTTCCACCGTCCGCTCAAACTTCTGAAAGACTCCTCTGCCAAACACTCCATCGTCAAACCTTCTGAGATTTTGTGTTTGTTGGGTGAATTCGACACTCGCCTTCCCTTGAAATCTTCAGGGTGCTTTCCTTCCTAAACTTTCACTTGCAAACTTGAGAATTTATAAGGGATTCTTTCCCACACTCCTTGCAGCATTCACAAATAACCCCTGGTTATTTGACCCTTCTACTCTGTGCACTTATTTGCAACAACATTCCTTCAAACTTCCTCTTTAGTTGATAAAGCCTAAGGCTTCCACTCGCTTGTGAACACCTTGCATGACTCTGTGCTACACCTACACTTCTGCTGAAGTGAGAACAATGATATCCCTCGTGAGATTTCTAAGATAAAACTCAGAACTTCGTCAATGCACGCCTTGCGGACATTCACTGCACTCTTTGCAATAATTTTCAGGACGAGAAACAATTGAAACTCATAATTCTCTCCTCACAGACTTCATACGTTCAACATCAAATCACAGTCATACACATTGCATTGAAATAAATGCATAACAGATAAACAAAACAACTGTAAACATACCATTCAACAGATGTAAACAATAAGCATAATAACACCATGAACGTGAGTCAAAGCTTTATTATATTAACTCAAGTATTCATGTACATGGGTTCTTCTCTATGTTCTTTCTCTCTTTCTCTCTACATCTCTACAACTTACAATGCTCTTCATAATACAATGATACAAGCGGGGGTGTCTTTTATGAGTTTTCCCTCTCACATTTATAACCTATCTAATTGGAATTAAAAGCTACAACTACTTTACATTATTATAATTAAATGCCTCCACATCCGACAGATGAGAGAAAAACTCCAGATATGTTTTAAAACTCAAAACATTTAAGGGAAATTACGTCCCCGGCTATTAGATTAAAGTTTCTTCATTCAAATTCAAAACATCCTCAAAATATGCGTTGGTGCAATTTCAGTTTTCTTTTGCCTCTGTGCTTGCTTTGTTGGCTGCTTACGATGCTCCTGCATCATACTCCCTTGGTTGAAAAATTCATGAACTCCTGTTCATGAGCTCCTGCATTGTCTGTCTATGTCTTTGGATATTTTCTTTTCTCTCCCAACTGGTATCTTCAATCGGGTGTCCTTTCCATTTGACCAAATATTCAAAGTATGTTTTCCTTCGAGTCTTCTTTCCGAGACTCTGATCAATTATCTTTTCCATCTACAGCTTTTTAGCTATAAGCAATTGTTTAACCCATTGAACTTCCTTATGATCCTCTAATCTCTATGATTCATCTTCTCAGTAAGGATACAAATCTACTATGTTGAAAATGGGCGATATTCCTACCCCATCTGGTAATTCAATCTCATAAGCATTTGCTTCAAACTTTCTTATGATCTTACATGGCCCAATTTTCTTCATTTTCAGCTTATTGTACGTTCCCCTTGGGAACCATTCTTTTCTGAGATGCACTAAAAAGAAATCACCTACTTCAAACTGAAGTTCTCTTCTATGTTCATCTGCTCTGCGCTTATATTCCCGGTTGGAATTTTGCAATCGCTCCTTAATGTTGCTGTGGAGTTCTTTCATTTCAGCTGCAAAATCCTCTGCACTAGCACTTCTAAACTCGCTCTGCTCTAAGTCTCTCAACTCAGATACTCCTCTCAAATGCATTCCATACATGATATGGATTGGGATTTTTCTTGTGCTCCAGTTTGGTGAATCATTATATGCAAATTTTGCTTGTGGTAGAATTTGATCCCAGTGACTGTGATGTTTAGCCACTAAACTTCTTAATAAATCCCCCAAGATTCAATTTACTACCTCAGTCTGTCCACCCGTCTGAGGGTGATATGCTAAGATAAAAGATAAATTAGTCCCCAGCTTCTTCCATAACGTTCTCCATAAATGACCAACAAATTTGGTATCCCTGTTTGATACAATACTCTTAGGTAAGTCATGAAGTCTAACAACTTCTTTGAAAAACAGATTTGCAATGTAAGTTGCATCACTGGTTTTCTAACATGGAATGAAATGTGCCATTTTAGAAAATCTATCGACTACCAAAAATATTGAGTCACACCCACTTTTCATCCTTGGTAGTCTTAACAAAAAATCCATGCTTACCGCATCCCATTGCCTCTCTGGTATTGGAAATGGATGATGCATCCCTGTATTCTGTCTTTTCCCCTTTGCATGCTGACAAATTCTACACTTGTTCATGAACTTCTTGACATCTGTTCTCATCCCTGGCCAATAATATGAGCCATTCAATTGAATGAACACTTTGTCATGGCTGAAATGTCCAACCAATCCCCCATTATTCTTTTCCTTTAGAGGATTCTCTCTCATAGAACTCTTCGGTATACACAACTGATTACCCTTGAACAGTAGTCCATCCTGAATCATATATTTATTCCATTGGCTCTTGTCTTTGAGAACTAGATTCTCACATGCTTCATAAGCTTCTTTAAAATTTGCATCATCTTTGTACATTTCCTTGAGGTTATCAAAACCTAAGGTCTTTACTCTGAACTCCTGCAGAATCAAACATTTCCTACTCAAAGCATCAACAACTTTGCTAGCAGTTCCAAAAATATGCTTTATAACAAAAGTAAAATTCTGCATGTATTCAACCCATTTTGCATGCTTCTGGTTCAATTTTTCTTGTCTAGTTATGAATTGTAAAGCATGGTTATCACTATACAAGACAAACTCCTTCGGAACCAAGCAATGTCTCCATTTTTTCAACGCCTATATGATTGCATAAAACTCCTTATCATACGTGAAATATTTTAGCTTGGTTTCATTTAGCTTTTCATTGAAGTATGCAATCAGCCTATTGTCTTGGCTTAAGACCGCTCCAATTGCAAATCCACTTGCATCACATCTCACTTGAAATGTCTTGCTGAAATCTGGTAGAACCAAAACTGGTTGTCTAGTTATCTTCTCCTTCAGCAACCTGAAACTCTTCTTTGATTCCCCAGTCCAATGAAGAGATTTGTGTCTTTTCTTGACTGTGTCCATCATCGGTGCACATATCCCACTGAATTTCTGATGAACTTCCTGTAGAAACTAGCCAATCCATGGAAGCTCCGAACTTCAAAGATACTCTTTGGCGATGGCCAATCCCTAATTTCTTTTACCTTCTCAGGATCCATCTTCAACTCATTCGTAGAGATCATGAAGCCTAAGTAAATGAGTTATGTCTTTATGAAAGAAGACTTCTTCAAATTTATCAACAACTTCTCTTGTTGTAACCTCCTCATAACTAAAGCTAAGTGCTTCAAATGTTCTCCTTCAGTCTTACTAAAGATCAGTATATCATCAAGATACATGATTACAAACTTTCCAATGAAATCTCTCAAGACTTCGTTCATCAATCTCTTAAAAGTACTTGGCACGTTCATCAAACCAAACGGCATGACAATCCATTCATACAGTCCTTCATTCGTCTTGAATGTTGTCTTCCATTAATCACCTTCCCTCATTCTAATCTAATGATATCCACTTTTCAAATCAATTTTTGAAAGAAACTTTGCCCCACTCAAGCAATCCATCAAGTCATCCATCCTCGATAAAGGAAATCTATACCTGATGGTGATTTTGTTTATAGCTCTTGAGTCCATACACATTCTCCATCCACCATCCTTCTTTGGAATTAACACTGTAGGTACAACGCATGGACTCAAAATTTCTTTGGCCAACCCTTTGTCCATCAAATTCTGGACTTGTCTCTTAACCTCTTCATTCTCCTACAGTGTCAATCTATACGCTGCTTTGTTTGGTAAACTCACTCCAGGTATAAGATCAATATGATGACTTATGCTCTTGATGGGTGGCAACGAACAAGGTAATTTTTCCACTACTATGTCAGCAAATTCCTCCAACAGTTCCTGAATTTCCTCAAGTAGATCATCTATCTTGGTACTAGTTAAGATGACTCTAGGTTTTCTTACCACAAGAAACTGCATGTCTTCTTCTTTCTTGACTTCATCAATAAGTTCCTTCCCACTCATGAGAAGTATAGTATTGTTGGCTTCTTCCTTTACCTTCTCATATTTAATTGGTAGTAACATATGCATCCTACCATTCTTCTCCAAGGTGTAGGTTTTCTTTCTCCCATCATGAACAACATTTTTGTCATATTGCCACAGTCTCCCCAACAAAAGATGACAGACATCCTTGGGAATAACATCACATAAAATTTCATCCTTATATCCCACTATTTTAAAATCAACTAAACATTGTTTAGTGACAGTTACCTGATGTCGTTTTTGCAACCACGAGACTCTGTATGGGCTCGGATGTGCAACTGTCTCCAATTCAATCTTTTCCACCATTTCCGTGGAGACTAAATTATCTGTACTTCCACTATCCACTATTACCTTGCATACCCTGTCCTTGGTCTTCCAAGTAGTTCTAAACAAACTGTTTCTTTGGACTAGATTTCCACCTCCTTCTCTGGCTTCAAGAGAATTTTCCTCATCATTAAGGATATCCAGACTTCTGCATCTTCTACCTCAACATTTTTCCTCTATTCTTCTGAAATGTGAGCTTCACCTCCATCCCTTTTTCTATCAGGACATTCATAAGACATATGTCCTATCTTTCCATATAAAAAACAATTTATCTCACCTCCTCTTCCTTTAGCTCGTGGAAAAGTGTTCCTGTCGGCATACTGTCTCCCCTGTGAACTTCCTCCTCTTTTAGGGTGAGTATGAGGTTTCTTTTCTTCTTCCTTTGGCTTTTGAGTTATGTCCTGGGCAACTTCTTTTCCTCTGCTCTGACTTCTACCTCATCCTCTTTGACCTTGCTTTCGAGCCAATTTCTCTTCATCCTTCAGAGCCATTTGATAAGAATTTTCCACATTTCTTATTGTCATCATGCTCATATCATCCTGAATGTCATATATTAGACTATTCATATATCTGGTGACCTTCTCATCATCACTTTCTTGATGACCTTCTCTAATGTTTATCTTGTAGAACTCTTCAATGTACTCCTTCACTGTCATCATCTTTTGTCTCAAGTTTTGCATTCTTCGAAACAGATTGATCTGGTAGTCTCTGGGTATAAACTTGGCTTTCATTTTTGCAACCATCCTATCCCATCTTTGGATTCTTTGCTTGCCTTAGAAACGCATGTCAGCCTGCAGTTCATCCCACCAAAGTGTTGCATGCCCTTTAAGTCTAGTAACGACATGTTTAATTTTCTTATCTTCCTCGACATCCTCATAGTCAAAGTATTTATCCAGAGATCTAAACCAATCTAGAATATCCTCAATGTCTAAGTTTCCTTCATACATTAGAATGTCCTTTTTTTCTCTGGCTCTGTTTCTTGCAACAAACCTGAATAGACGCTCTTCTGCAGCGTCCTCGGCTGCAACTTCTTCTTCAGCTCTAGCCTCATTTTTTCTTTCGGCTTCACTGACATCTCCAGCATCAACTATTTGTCTTTGTGTTGTCTCCATAGCATCTAATCGAGCACAAAGTTCTCTCATTTCCCTTTCCATAGCTGGATCGGGTATTTGTCTCTCTCTCCTTCTTGGCGACATTGTTTCAATCTGTTCCCCACAGAAAACAAAAAGAAAAATTGTAATATCTGATACCACTCTTGACACAACCACCCCTGCCTTAGCAGGCCCTGTACGACCTCCCAGTCTTAGGATCATTCTTAATATCCCCCTTGAGTCAAATTGACTCTTTGATTTCCCACAAAAATCTCCAACACACGCTAGTGTGTATCCATAGGTCCTTATAAGTTATGCCTATGCAAACAAGCACTAAGTGCCAGCTCTCACCCACATGATCGTTGATATGACCACAACTTTCACCTGGAAGAGTGTTTCGGGTTTCGCGACTTTGTGATCCCAGATGTGAATCCTTCTATCTCTTCAATCCATGAAACCCCAAAAATAACAACAGGTCTTTGACTCCTCCCTTTGACTTTTCCTTGTTGTGACCTCCGACTAAAACCTGGGGCCCAATATTTTGGCACCCAGGATTTTGTGTATCAGCGAGCTGCTATGCAACAACTCTCTCCTCCCGATAACCGAAACCATGATATATCCCACCCCAAATAAACGGTCCTCAACTCCCACGATCTGACGGTCCTAATTCGATCGGGACTTCGCGAATCAAGAGTTTGAAACTATCGAATTTGAGTCACAGCCTTCTTTACTTCCCGAATTCTGAAATAGAGAAATTCAACCACGAGATAAATGACCCTCATTGATCTGAATCCAACGGTCTATATTCCTCCTGAGCTTGTGAGTGCTGAAAAACACTCAGATTTGATCTTCTCGCTCGTCAAATGGATCCAACGGTCCTCGACAAATTAGTACTTCTCCTTGAAGCGTTTCCACCATCTGCTCAGACTTATGAAAGACTCCTCCTCCAAACACTCTGACATCAAACCTTCTGAGCTTTTCTGTCTATTGGGTGACTTCACACTTGCCTTTCCTTGAACTCTTCAATGTTCTTTCCTTCCTGAGATTTCACTTGCAAACTCTAGGATTTCTAAGGGATTCTTTCCAGCAATCCTTGCGACATTCACAAATAACCTCTGGTTATTTGATCCTTTGACTTTGTGCACTTCTTTGCAACAACAGTCCTTCAAAATTCCTCTTTAGTTGATAAAGCCTAAGGCTTCCACTTGTCTGTGCACACCTTGCATGGCTCTATGCTACACCTCCACTTATGCTGAAGTGAGAACAATGATATCCCTCCTAAGCTTCCTAAGATAAAACTCAGAACTTCATCAATGCACTCCTTGCGAACATTCACTACACTCTTTGTAGGAATTCTCGGGACTAGAAACAATTGAAACTCATACTTCTCTCCTCACAGAATTCATACGTTCAACATGAAATCACAAGCATACACATTGCATTGAAATAAATGCATAAAAGAGAAGAAAAACAACTATAAACATACCATTCAACATATGTAAACAGTAAGCATAATAACACCATGAACGTGAGTCAAAGCTTTATTATATTAACTCAAGTATTCCTATACATGGGTTCTTCTCTGTGTTCTTTCTCTCTTTCTCTCTACAGATCTACAAATTACAATGTTCTTCATAATACAATAATACAAGCGAGGGTGTCTTTTACGAGTTTCCCTCCCACATTTACAAGCTATATCATCAGAATTAAAAGCTACAACTACTTTACATTATTATAATTAAATGCCTCCACATTCGACAGATGAGAGAAACGCTCCAAATCTATTTTACAACTCAAAACATTTAAGGGAAATTACGTCCCCCAGCTATTACATTAAAGTTTCTTCATTCAAATTCAAAACATCCTCAAAATATGTGTTGGTGCAATTCCAGTTGTCTTCTGCCTTTGCGCTTGATTTGATGGCTGCTTACGATCCTCCTGCATCAATATATTAATGGTTGATAATTCCCTTTGTTTGTGTAATTCACCAACTACATTTATGTATTTGGTGAATGATGTATTATGTCTTTTTCTAGATTTGTTTGTGATAGTGTAATTAGATGATATATTGTTTTATAGCTCTACCTTGGAAGAGCATATATCACATCTCGTGTAGGTGTTAGAGACTCTAAAAAATATGTAGTTACTAGATAACCTTAAGAAACATGATTTTTCTTAGCAATCATTGGTGTATTTGGGGTATGTGATTGTTGGAGGGGAACTCAAGACAGATCCCATGAAGATGGATGCCATCCTCAAGTGACGAGTTCCTACTAATTTCACCGGGATCAAGAGATTTTATGGGGCAGTGTAGTACCTACAAAATTTTATAGCATACATTTCTTGCATTGATGAAACAAACGATCAGTGAAGCACCATTTCTTGCATTTCCTAACTTGCAAAATCCTCTTGAAGTGGAGAAATTTGTAAGTGGATATGTTATGGGAGAGGTCTTTCTAGAAGGAGTTAAGCCATTATGCTATGATTCTAATTTTTTTTTGGTGAACTCCTGAACTACCCTACGTATGATAAGGAAATATACACCCTAGTTCAAATTGTTAATAAGTGGAAGAACTATCTAATGATAAAGGAAACCATTATCTGCATTGATCACCAACCACTACAGTATTTGCAAGCCTGGAGTAAGCTTGAATAAACTAAATATTACAAGTGGATGGGTTTTTTGTAGCAATTTCATGTATTCATCAAATTTAAGAAGGGAGTTACTAATAAGTTGGAAAACATTCTTTCAATGCCACCCACATCCAAGATTATGGCTTTGGGAAATATTATGCACATGGATCCTTTTACCCATGATGCATACAAAGAGGCACACATAGAGGATGATGACTTTAAAGAGGTGTTTTAGTAGCTACAGAACCAAATTTTTGAAGAAGAAGGGGACGATAAGGCTGATTATCATCTCTAAAATGGGTTTCTCTACAAGCTTCACAAGCTCTTTTTTCCTTAAGGTGAAAGATTGCATCTTATTAGAGAGGCTCACATCTCCAAAGTTGTAGGACATTTTGTTTTTGGAAAGGAAGTTTCCAACTTATAGAGGTATGTGTATTGTCCCATAATGGAAGAATATGTAGCTCAATTTATTAGAGGATGCATACTATGTTCTACTAACAAGACTATTAATAGAAAGAAAGGTTTATACTGTCTGTTTCCTATACTCAATAGACCTTGAGAGAGCATCTCCATGTATGAAGAGATATACAAATTTCCATCTGTATAAAAATGGGAAAACAGACATAGTCAACAAGAAATTGGTTCATCATTTGAGGGGTTATAGTCAAAATAATCCAAGGACTTGGGATTAAAATTTGATTTATATTCAACACTCTTATAATAGATAAATACATACTTCTACCATTAAGTCCCCTTTTGAAACTTTCTTTGGGTATTTTATTCATTCACCCTTCAATGTTGTATATGGATCGAAAGGAGGAGTGAGGGGAGACATAACAAGAGATGCATTGAAAGAAAAATGTTTTGTAAAAAAGATTAGGGATATTCAATTGCAAGTAGATGATGCATTGAAGAAATCATAGGAAAAGTACAAGGATAAACATGCTTCAATATTCCCTTATGATTGGTGGAGTGTCCACTCAAAAAGTTGGAAATTTCAAAACTCCTCACATAGTTTATATCCAAAAATCACAAGCAGGGTGATCGACAAGGAGAAATGGTAATCTATGAAGAAGGTAGAGGAAAATTTTCCTCCCCACATTCAATAAATGATTTTAGGGACCAAAATCCTCTCCAAATGGGGAGGTATCATCCAGAATGATTCATTATATAATTTTTCATCTATCTTAGTACTTTCTAGGTAGAAAATTTGTAGGAATTGGATTGTAGTGTCCACTTTAGGGGTAAATACTAGTTTGGTGATTTGGGGTCTAAAACCTTCTCAAGATAGTTTAAGGAATCAAGGGGACCTTTTGGGGTAAAAAAATTCGAATCATAGATCATATACCATTGACACCATTCTACACAACAAAATCTTTCCAACATTATGAAAATCCTCTCAATTGGAGTCCATACTCAAAATCTATGCTTCCCACAAGTTGACCTACCAATTTCTCTCCAGTAAGTGATAACCAAGACAAAAAATTGATAAATTCAAGTAGTAATATTGTATTGATTTTCTTAAGATATAATTAGCCAATTGGTGAATCAATAAAAGTAAATTCATCTCTATATGGATGTACTAAATAAAAGAAATGTTAGTTGGAGGAGTTGTTGAAGGAATACATAGAATTGTTTCAAGAGCCAAAGGGGATACCACATAAGAGGGATGTGGAGTAAAGGATAGAGTTGTTGTATGACTCCCCATTTCCAAATATTGGACTATAAAGATAGTGTACTCTAAAATAAGATGAAATGAATAAATAGTTGTAGTAGCTACTAGATCCAGGAGTAATTAACCCATACACCTTACCTTGTGGATCATATATAATCAAAGTACCCATTATGTATGGGACTTGGGGAATGTGTATCAACTATAGAGATTTGAAAAACATCACCCTCAATAATTGGTACCATATTCCAAGGATCGATGTTTTCTTATATCAATTGTAGCATATTAAGTACTTCACCAAGTTGGATATCAAATTAGGATACCTTCAATACAAGGAAATTCATATATGGATGGCTAGTAATGCCTTTTGGTTTGTGTAATTTTCCATAAACATTTATGTTATGAATGATGTATTACATTCCTTTATATATTCATTTGTTATAGTTTACTTAGATGATATATTGGTTTATAGCTCTACCTGGGAAGGGAATATCTCACATCTCATGCAGGTGTTGGAGACTCTGAAAAATGATTAGCTACTAGCTAACCTTAAGAAATGTGAATTTTATCAATATCCATTGGTGTATTTTGGGTATGTGATTGGTGGAGGGGAGTGAAATTTGGGGTATGTGATTAGTGGATGGGAATGCAAGATATATTATAGGAATACGGGGTCCATCCTCAAGTAGCTAGTTCCTATTAAAGTCACCAAGGTTAAGATATTTGATGGGGTAGTGCAATACCTATGGAAGTTTATAAAATTATTTTTAGCTATAATTGTGCCACTTTGTGGCATAATAGCCAATGGTAAGGTTTTATAATGGGTAAGGAATCAAGAGAAATATTTGGATGGGATAAAATCGAGGATCAGTTAAGCATCAATTCTTGAATTGTTTAACTTTCATAATCCTTTTGAAGTAAATATATATGCAAGTAGATATTCTATGGGAGTTGTCTTGACGGAAGGAGGTAAGATAGTATTGAAATACCCTATGTATGATAAGGAAATATATGCCCCGATTCAATTTCGTAAGAAGGGTAAGAAATACATAATGAGAAAGTAAAGCATTATCCACATTGATCACTAGCCACTACAATATTTGCAATCTTTGAGTAATCTTCAACAAAGTGAAGTCTACAAGTGAATGGGATTTTTGCATTAATTTAATCTAGTCATCAAACATAAGAAGGGAAATACTAATAAGTTGGTAGACATGCTTTAAAGGACACTCACATCCAATATAATATCTTTGGTAACTCTTATGCACATGGAGTATTTTACCCATGATGCATACAAATAGGCATACATAGAAGATGATGACTTTAAATAGGTGTTTTAACAATTATAGGCCCAAAGTTTTGTAGAATAAGGTGATGGTAAGGTAGAATATTATATCTAGAATGGGTTCCTCTACAATATAGACAAGATATGTGTTGCTAAATGTGAAATATAGCATCTTATCAAAGAGGCTTACACCTCCAAGTTTTCAATACGTTTTGGTGCTGGGAATATAGTTACCAACTTATAGAGGTATGTGTATTGTCTCACAATGCAAGAATATGTAGCTTGGTTTATTAGAGGATGTGTACATTGTTTTACTGGAAAGCCTAGTAATAGAAATTAAGGCTCATACCATCCATTACCTATACCAGCTAGACCCTAGGATAACATATTCATGGATTTTGTGGGTGGTTTTCCAACAACTAGGAAGGGACATGAATATGTGTTTGTGTTTGTTTATAGGTTTATCAAAATGTGCATTATTATACCTTATAAAAATACCATCAAATGATAATAATAAACCAACA
>JASDQU011404307.1:7977-23808 GCA_032191745.1 Picea mariana
CAATCGTTGCTTCACCTAGCTATGAAGTTCCTTCATCGCCTCTGCAAAATCTTCTGCACTAGCGCTTCTAGTCGCAGTCTGTTCTGAATTCCTCAATTCAGAAATTCCCCTCGGTTGTATGCCACAGACAATCTAAAATGGACTCTACCCTGTGATTCTGTTAACTGAGTCGTTATACGCAAACTCTGCTTGTGGTAATATGTTGTCCCATTGGCTATGGTGTTCTGTCACCAAGCTTCTCAGCAAGTCTCCCAGACTTTTGTTCACCACTTCTATCTGTCCATCCGTCTGAGGATGATAAGAAGAACTAAATGAAAAGTTAGTTCCCAGCTTCTTCCATAAGGTCCTCCAAAATTTCCATATGAACTTCGTATCTCGATCCGAAATTATGCTTCTTGGCAACCCATGAAGTCGAATGACTTCCTTGAAAAATAGATTCACAATGTGAGTTTTGTCACTGGTCTTCTGACATGGAATGAAGTGTGCCATCTTAGAAAATCTATCCACCACCACAAAGATTGAATCAACACCTCTTTGTGTTCTTGGCAACCCCAATACAAAATCCATGCTGATTTCATCCCACGACCTCTCTGGTATGGGAAATGGTTGATAAAACCCTGCGTTCTATCTTCTTCCCTTTGAATGCTGGCAAATTCTACATCTGTCCACGAATCTCCTGACATCTGCTCGCATTCTCGGCCAAAAATATGACTCATTCAACTTTGCAAACGTCTTGTTGTGACCAAAGTGCCCTGCCAATCCTCCACTGTGTTTCTCCTTTAGCAAGTTCTCCATCATGGAGCATTTCAGAATACACAGTTGATTACCTCTAAACAGTAATCCTTCCTGGATCATGTATTCTATCCACTGGCTTCTATCCCTGAGAATTGGATTCTTAGCTGCTTCATACGCCTCCTTAAAATCCTGATCATCTGCGTACATGTCCTTAAGGTCATCAAAACCCAACGTTTTGACCTTGAACTCCTGCTATAGCAAATACTTCCTACTCAAAGAATCAACAACTTTGTTAGCAGTACCAGAAATATGTTTGATCACAAAAGTGAAATTCTGCATATACTCAACCCATTTAACATGCCTCTGATTCAACTTTTCCTGTTGAGTCACAAACTACAGTGCATGATTGTCACTGTATAAAACAAACTCTTTTGGGATCAAGTAATGCCTCCATTTCTTCAATGCCTGGATGATAGCATAAAATTCCTTATCGTAAGTGGAGTACTTCACTTTCGCCTTATTCAACTTCTCACTGAAGTACGCTATCGACCTGTCATATTGACTTAAGACTGCCCCGATTGTGAATCCACTTGCATCACATTTCACCTGAAACGTCCTCTGGAAATCTGACAATACCAAAACTGGTTGTTCTGTGATCTTCCTCTTCCACAGATTAAACTTTTCTCAGCTTCTTCAGTATAGTGAAAAGACTTGTGTCTTTTCTTCACTGTATCCATCATCACTGTGCTAATTTCACTGAAATTCCTGATGAAATTTCGGTAGAAACTAGCCAATCCGTGAAAACTTCTCACCTCGAAGATATTCTTTGATGATGGCCAATTCTTGATTACCTCCACCTTATCTGGATTCATCCTCAACTCATCTGCAGAAATAACAAATCCCAAATAAATGAGCTCCGTCTTCATGAATGAGGATTTCTTCATGTTTATCAACTTCTCCTATTGTAATCTCTGCATCACTATAGCCAAATGCTTCAAATGCTCTGCCACTGTTTTACTAAAAACCAGTATGTCATCTAAATACACAATGACAAATTTCCCAATGAACTCCCTTAGGACTTTGTTCATCAGCCTCATGAAGGTACTCTGCACATTTGTTAAGCCAAATGACATAACAAGCCATTCATACAACCCTTCGTTGGTTTTGAATGTTGTCTTCCATTCATCACCTTCTCTCATGCGGATCTGGTGATAACCACTTTTCAAATCAATCTTTGAAAAATACTTTGCTCCACTCAAGCAATCCATCAGATCATCCATCCTCAACAATGGAAATCTGTACCTGATGGTTATCTTGTTGATCACCCTCGAGTTAGTACACATCCTCCATCCTCCATCTTTCTTCGGACTGAGTACTGTTGGAACAACACATGGACTCAAGCTTTCCCTGACCAAACCTTTGTCCAACAAATCCTGGACTTTCCTTTTAACCTCTTCATTCTCTTGCAGCGTCAATCTATATGCGGCTTTGTTTGGAAAAATGGCTCCTGGTATGAGATCAATATGATGACTCACACTTATGATCGGTGGCAATGAATGAGGTAATTCATCCACTATTATATCAATGAACTCTTACAGCAGTTCTTGAACCTCCTCTGGTAAATCATCCACCCTTGTGCTGGTCAAAACAATCTTCGGTTTCCTGACCACTATGAACTGTGGACCCTCCTTCTTCTTAACCTATGTAAGAAGTTCCTTCCCACTCATGAGAAGTACGATGTTGCTTACTTCCAGTTTCACCTCTTTATCCTTAATTGGAAGCAACATGTGAGTCCTCCCATTCTTCTCTAGGGTGTATGTGTTCATTCTCCCATCATGAATCACATTTCTATCATATTGCCATGGTCTACCCAACAATAGATGAAAAACATCCATAGGAATGACATCATAGATTATCTTATCATTATATCCTCCTATCTTAAATTCAACTAAAAATTGTTTAGTGACAGTTACCTGGTGTCCTTTTTGTAGCCACGAAACTCGGTAAGGGCTTGGATGATCAGTCATCTATAGCTCCAGCTTCTCTACCATCTCCGTAGAAACAATATTATCCATGCTACCACTATCCACAATGACCTTGCATACCCTGTCCTTGGTTTTGCAAGCAGTCCTGAAAAGTCTGGTCCTTTGGACTGAACTCTCCACCTCCTTCTCTGGTGTCAAAAGGACTTTTCGCATCATCAGTGATCTTCCACCTTCAACATCTTCTGCCTCAACATCTCGCCTTTGTGCTTCGGCGATGTGAGATTCTCCGCTCTCCTTCTTTTTATCTGGACACTCGTAAGACTTGTGACCATTCTTCCTGCATGTGAAGCATGTTATTACTCCACCTCTTCCTCTTCCTCTACCCCTAGTACAAGGAAAAGTGTTATTGTCGGCATAATCTCCTCTCTGCTCATTATGCTGCCCTCTCTGCTCAGCATATTTCCCTCTCTGTGAGGTTCCACCTCTCTCTATTTGAGTCTGAGTTTTCTTCCAGTCCTCTTTGGGCTTATGATATTTGTCCTGGGAAACTGATTTGCCTCTGGGATAACTTCTTCCTCTGCCTCTCTGACCCTATTTTCAGCTCAGCTTCTCTTCCGCTTTCAAAGCCATCTGATAAGCATCTTCCACCGTTTGGATGGTTACCATGCTCATCTCATCCTGGATATCATATCTCAGGCCATTCATATATCTGGAAACCTTTTCATCATCGCTCTCCTGATGACCTGCCCTGATGTTCAGTTTGTAGAATTCCTTAGTATATTCTTTTACTGTCATCAGCCTCTGTCTCAGGTTCTGCATCCTCTTGAACAGAGTAATTTGATAATCCCTGGGGATGAATTTCGCCTTCATCTTCGCGATCATTCTATCCCATCTTTTGATCTTCTACTTACCCTTGCAGCGTCTATCAGCTTGTAGTTCATCCCACCACAATGTTGCATGTCCTTTCAATCTTGTGACAACATGCTTGACTTTCTTGTCTTCTTCAACATCTTCATAGTCGAAGTATGTATCTAGAGCTCTAATCCAGTCTAGAAGCTCCTCTGCATCCAAGTTTCCYGCATAAACTGGAATGTCCATCTTTTCTCTTGCACCCATMTTTGCAATAGCTMTGATCAAACGTTCATTTGATGCATCTTTGGMTGCAACTTCTTCTTCACGTTCAGCCTCAATCTCACTTTCGGAATCACTTAGAGCCCCCGCACTGACTGTGCGTCTTTGCGTTGTCTCCATGTCTTCGAGTCTAGCTTGTAGATCACACATCTCTCTCTCCATAGCTGGATCAGTCATCTGCCTGCCCCTTCTTTTCGGAATTTCCCTCTCCTTTGGTGGATTAGGTGTTTGCATGTCCCTTCTCCTTGGTGGCATGGTGAATTCTTCTTCTTCTCTGCTACATAAAGCAAAGAACCTTTCTGCGCTCTGATACCAGATGATGCCAACGCCCTCCCTACACAAACCGCAGGTCAGAAGTTCCATGTCAACACATGATATTTTCTTTTCCTCGACCCAAAGAATTCAAAATGGTTCTTCTATTTCCCTATCGGGAAATCTGCACCCACAACAAACTTTCACGGGATCCCCTCTTTACACTTGGGAGATCGGACTTCACGATTTTGCGAGGTCGGTGGTCGAGCATTGGTCTCTCAAATCCTCGAAACCTGACGTATTCAGTGCTGACCTTTTCCTTTACCCTTTCGGGATTCTCCCTATCGCGATTTCGACGTTCACAATGTCAAACAACTTGTCTCACCGACTCCCGACTCTCGATTCGCCGAAACTCCGATATACTCACGAGTTTGATTTTTCAACGCCCTGTCACCTCATTGGCATTTCAACCTTCACAGTATCGTGATTCCTGATGCAATGAGTTCGGGACTTTACTCCACAAATCTCTGAAACAACATGCCACCTGTCCACTCGCTGACTCCTGTGGCCCCACGCTGTTCTCTTAACTGTCAGGATATCGCGTTTCATGATTTCGAGATTCCCGTTGCAATGTTCACGGGACTTCCACCCGTGAAACCTCGATATGGAATTCCACGTGTAAATCCGACAGCCCTTGTGGCTCGGATCTACGGTCCTACCCCTCCTGAGCTTTAAACCCTTAGGAATACTCGTGGTAACTCCCCTGCTTATCCGTGAGATCTGACAGCTTGCGAAAGTTCATGAATCCTCCTCAGAGAATTTTGACCGTCTATTCTTGCTCTGAGAACCTCTGCACAACTGACTAAGCTGCTTCTCTCCGTGGAACCTGTCCTTCTGTGCGCTGACTTACAACGCCTGCTAAACACTCCACGACACAAGCTCCTTGTGATTCTCTTTGGTGATTACTCGAAGGTCCTATACCTCCTGAGCTTTCCCAACTCTGAATATTTCAGAAAACCTTGCACGCACTCCTTGCGGCAGAAATTCAACCACTTCCAAGTGTTGAATCCTTTCGACCCTGTGCACACCTGCAGCAACAGTCTTTTAATACTTCACTCAGGTTTGCAACCCTGAGACTTCACTCGGCTTGCACACTCCTTGCACGGCTCCTGTGCCCAACTATACCTTTGAATGAACGAGAACAAAAGCTACCCTATCTGAACCCTTGTCAACGCATTCCTTGCGGACAATTCGATTGCACTCCTTGCAGGAATCCTTGTTTAGATAGAGAACCAATTGAAACTCATTCCTTCTTCCTTTCAGACTTCAAACTCAAATATGAAATCATATACACAACATATAAAGCAAGTGTATAACAAAAAGAAAACATTCATGAGCATATCATTCAACCTCAATACACAAAGAACAAACACAAAGCCATGAATTTGAATCAAACTCTTTCCATTAATCCAAATATCTGTACATGGGTATTCTTACACAGCTCTCTGCTTCTCTTCTATGCTCTTCATCTGATATTTTCCAATAATGTTACAATACAGAATGAGGGTGTCTATATCCCGTTTCCCTCTTGCGCTCTAAACTGTCCAATCTAGAATTGAATTCTACCTACTTGCATTAACTACCATAAATGCCTTCTACCTACTAAGGATGAGAGCAAACCGCTCAAGGTCCATTTACATTATACAAGTGCGCTTCATTAAATTGCCACATTTATGTTCATGCATCAACTCCAAGAGAAATTCAAAATTTGTGTTGGCTTGTCCAACTGTCCTTCGCTTCCGCGCTGGCTTTCTTGATGTTGGATATGCTCCTGCATCATTCTTCTTCAAGCACACAAGGAGGATATTCTGGTATACTGGGGTCTGCGATGATCTGGATATCGTCAATGGACATAGGATGGGCAGAATCATCAGGCAGCACCGATGATTCTACTACTAATTGACTACATTCATTTTGAAAGGAGAAGATGGTTTCCTGCAGCTCTGGGCATAAAGTAAAACCTGGTATTCGTACCGCTGTAGAATTCTCTGTCACAGCAGCCAGAGGGATTTGATTTGTTGTTGATCCAATTTGGTCAAGGGATCTCCGAGGTTTTCCTTTGAATGGACGTTTCCTTTTTTGCGAAGTTGCATAGGTAATGATAGTAGGTGCATGATTGCTTGCAGCAACAATAGGAGTTTCATGTGTGATTGTTGGTGCAACAACAGAGGGGGTAAGCGGTCTTGATGTTATAGTGGACCGTGTTATCCTTGTTCTATTTTTAGGTAATGCAGAGGTAAGAGCAGGGATTTTCTTATCAGAGGTAGGGGGTAGGATTTCAATAATCAGTGTAGCAGCCAAGTGATGTGATGGTGGTCGAGCGGTTGGATCTTCATCTGTTTGTTTGTCCACAACTACAGGCTGTTGTAATGCAAAGTTGTCGAGGCTTGTTTGTATGGTGCCAGGATGGCTTCAGGTTATACGGTTTCTTTTCTGAGTCGTCTTACGAAAAATGACAGTAGGGGTTTGGACTGTTGTTGCAACCGAGGGTAGAGGCTCTAGAAGAGGTCCATGGGTTGCATTGTCAAGGATTGGTACAATTCTTTCTGGATTTACAGACTGTGGCTGGTCCGCTGTAGCAAGTAATGGGTTATTGAAAATGCCCATACCTATGCAACTTAATAGGCCGATGAGTCTGTGATTAGAAACGTAGTTCTTGGGGCTCTTGGATTTTTTTACAAAATGAGCCATGTTATGCAATGAATGTAGGAGAAAATAAGGAATATTTATCAATTTCTGATGTCGCATATGTGATAAGAAGATGACATCAGAAAGATAAACAACCTGGTATTAGCCTTCACAGGTAATGTACCTTTTTAGAAATTATTCAACTTTCCCCCATGGATCTAGTAAAAAATTGACATCTACACCTCTTCCCTTAGTCCTAAATCACTCAGTGTTGATGAGGAACCCCTTCTATGCATCTGGGAGATGTGTTTTTATGTTAAACCATCAGTCTCCTGTTCTTGGAAACCCTGTTACAACAACAATGCTTGCTTCTGTTACTGAAATCCTTACCCCATTCACCATTGAATACCACTTTGTGAGAGACATGATTGAAGAAAAGAAAGTATCATTGATGAAGGTGGAAACTTTGAATAATTTTGCAGACTCATTAACAAAATCTATGAGCACTGAGAATTTCTCTTGGTGTAGAGGATCCATGGTCATTGTTGACTATATAACCCCCTATATGAAAATAAAACAACAAGTGGGAGAATGTTGGGTATGTGTTATATTCTTTGCATGAGTAGTAGTGTCTGAGCGTATGCACCGGGTGTGCAAGGGGGTTAGAGCGGGGCGAAGCCCCCCATGTGGGGGTTTGGGGGAAATGCCCCCGAAAAAATTTCTTCTGCCTTGGGAAAAATGTCACCTGCCTCAGGAAACGTGTCACGTAGTTAGGTGGTTTTTCGGCACATGGTTTTTTCCGTTGGTTTTCTATTTTTGGTTAAGGAATTAGGGTTTTGGACTAATCCATGTCATCGGGTTAGGGTTTTGGGTGTCGCTAGCTCCTATATGTATATTGTATTGTAAACAATGTATTACATATGAATGAATATGTTGGTTTTCCCGGTGTGGGTTTCCAGGGGAAAATTATCTGTGTAATGTTTGTATTTGTCATTGTATCTTTTATGTTCTTTTATTAAATATTTGTTTGCAGTAGATATTGTACAAGGTTAAAATCTACAAATAGGCCTGCTGCTGAGGAAGAGCATGAACTTAAAAATGGGAACATAGTGAAAACAAAGATCAAGCCTAAATTTGAAGGTAACAACGAAATGGAGGATAGTAAGTAGCAGGTGGAAAACCTCAATCGGTAGAATGATAGTGTGAGACAACATATTCAAGAGCTAAAACAACAATATCAAACTCTTGAGATGCAACATTCAAAACTATGAAGAAAGTACCAGAAGTTGCAGAAAAAACATCAAAAGATCTGCATCTTCCTAAAGGAAATAATCTAAGTCTATCGTTGTCAATAAGTAAGATGATCTAAATCTTGTTCAAGTTTTGCTCCAGTGTTAAAGGCTTTTCTCTAGTTAGTGGCATATGTGTGGATCCATACAAAGTCAATAACAAGTTCCATATTTTGAAGACTTTTGTGGTGCATGTCATACACTTTTGTTATCAACAGTAACTCTAGTTTCATTTAGAGAATATTTTGTTTTAGTTCAAGATACCACAACTAGTTATAATGTAATATCTTTTTGATAAAACAATTTTTTTGTAGGTCGAGGCTATAGGCTTAGAAAAGGGGAGTCATCCCTACAAATTAGCACTTAAACACTACTTCACTCAATGTAAAGATGTGGTGTTGAAAATTAATCATAACTAAATGGTGAAGTTTAATATTTACATATCTGAATGTAATGGACATCTTAACTCTATAATTTAGGATTTGAGATAGGAATTCGAATCCCTTGGGTGGATAAATGGAAGAATATGGGAATGTAAAAAGGTTCAACTTTTTGGGTGCATCAAGCTATCAAGATATAGACTGGGCTTATGAAGTGTAATATTTGCAAAGTTTTCTACTCAGTGAATATAATTTTCGGTGAACAAACTATCTTTCTCAATCTTTCTTGTCTTTCTTCTTATTTGGATGCATGTTGAAGGTTTTGCAAAGAAAATATTCTTTCTCTTTCAGATAATGTTCTTACAACCTGTTGAGAAATGTATTCCAAGTATTATTTTAGGTTTAATGCAATGTGTTAGATCTAAAATTTATAGCTGCAAGTGACAAATAGTATGTTTGTCAGTGTTTTCTGTTCTACTTTTATATCTTTATCTGCTACACTAGAATGCATGCCACTAGCTAAGGGAAACATTGTGGTGAATATTATGGAATAGTCCAACTAGACCCCTTCCCTTGAACCTCATTTATCAGCTGACCATCAAAACAAATAAACCAAACTTATAAAAACTAATCATTCCCACAACCAAGTAGCCTAGCTTTCCCCTTAGTAGTTCGGTGCAAACCTTAGGACCAACATCTTATGGCACCATTGTCAGGGAATGGAGCAATGAAGAATTATTTCCATGGGATAACCACAATGATATGATGTGATCTTTGATGGTGAACAAATATCAAGAACAAAACTGACTGCCATTTCACCTGGTGAATCCACTGGGATGAAAATACACTAAAGAAACTCTATCTCCCAAGAAGGTTTTCAAGAGAGAAAAATCTGAGCATACTAAAGCCTCAAAGCCATCTCTGATCTTAATGGTGACACAACAACTTATGATCCAAATAGAAAACTAAGAAAATCAACACTTTCTCAGAGACATCCCTTACCATCAAAAGGCAGGTCTGCATCTAAAAAGGTTGCCCCTATTCTCAACAAGAAGTAGCATGAGATTATAATTTTTGAAAATCCCCTTGTGATAAGCTCTCAGATATCTCCAGCTTCAACTTATACCTCATCATCTTCTCAAGAAACCACCCCAGCATATCCTCCTAATCCTCAAATCCTAGTTGCCCCAAACATGGCTGTAAACAAGATGGAAGCCATCATTACGACCATATATGCACCATTAGTGTTGCCTCAAAAACTAAATGCATTTCCAATAGGAGACTACATGAAATATATTCCTATGTACAATGGTGAAGGAAATTTCACTATTGAGGAACATATGGTAGCATTTTAAAACTTTGCAGACAATTTTAACATTGAACATGTAAATGTTTGAATGAGGTTGTTCGTGCAGAGCTTGGATGGAGAGGTAAGGAAGTGGTTTCATGGTATTCCCCTAGACTTTATTACGGGTATTGATGCATTGGATGAATCCTTTCTAAAAAAATGAGGAGATAGGATGGATTACCTGTACTACATCATTGAGTTTGAGGATTTGAGAAGGAAGAATGGTGAGTCTGTGTCAGACTTCACAAAGAGGTTTAATAATATGTACAAAAATATCCCTGATGAGATCAAGCCAACTGAAGCCTCAACCAAGATCACATTTGCAAATGCATTTGATGCTGAATTTTCTCTCTTGTTAAGGGAGATAAGGTCCACCACTTTGTTATCTATGCAAGAGGAAACCATTGAGGTCGAGTCTAATATTCTAGCAATAGAAAAATTGAAGACCAAATCTGACAGGGACAAAAAGAAACAATGAGAAGAGGTTCCTTCTTCTTCTTCTAACCCAACAAAATCTGACCCAAAACTTGATGAGATGACCAGAACATTAAAGGCTCTGACTTTAGAGATAGCTAAATTAAAATGGGAAGCCAAGCAACCAAACATGCCTTATCAGGATGTTGCAAACAAGAACCCTAATCAATTCAGAAGACCTGATAATGTCCCTCAAATCATGTAGAGGGAAAGAAGGAATTTTGAATATCAGAGGATTGTACCCCTTTTTAGAACAATGAGGTTCAAGAGATGGAGGAAAGTAATTACATTGGAGATGATTCTGCAATCCTTTTTAATGAAGTTGAGCACTATCCTAGTCACTTAACCTAGTCCGAGTATGAAATTTCTATAATGTCAAACATGTTTGATGATGATAGAAATGGAGATGAAGTTTTTCAAAGTCAACCTCAAAAGAAGTATGATCTAAGGCCTAGGCCAGGGGTCCCAAAACAAATGTGCCAACTTAGAATAAGAAATTAGATCTTCCACCCAAGCAAGTTCCAAACAAATACACATGAAACAAAGTGTATCAACAACAACAACCAACTAAACATGTTGTTCCAGAGGTGAAATAAGTGGACAGAGCATGGTTCAAGAAAAATCAAGATTCATGTACCTTTGACAGAGTTAATGAAAAATGAGCCTTTTAAGAGGTCTATCATGAAAGTTTTGCAACCACCTACTTCTAATGTCTCATCTAATATGATAAACCTGCAAGATGAAAATACTGCTATCATGGTTGGTCAACATATTGAAGAAGGGTCTGATGCTTCCCCACCTTTTTACATATCCTTGAATTTCCATGACAAAATTCTACACAATTGTTTTATGGACTTCGGGGCCTCACACAATGTCATGCTTAAGGTTGTCATGGATGAGTTAGGGATAGAAATTGCCAATCCATACTAGGACCTTTACTCATTTGATTCTATACATGTTTGGGAGCAATTAAGGATCTAGTTGTTTCTCTATCTCAATTTCCCATGAAAAGTGTTGTTATGGATATCATTGTAGCTGAGATAGCTCCCAAGTTTGGATTGCTTTTATCCAGGTCTTGGGCCAAGAAAGTGGGACGATCTCTGCAGATGGATATTACATATGCGACCATCCCTATTTTTGGAGGAGAACATAGAATATTGTACAGAGAATTCATATAGGCTTACATTGTGAGTGATCATCAAAATCTAGTTAATCATCCTATCTATGATGTAGAATATGAAATCTGGTCATCTATTTTTCATATCAATGATGATGCTCGAGAATTATCAGTTAGAAAATGCAACAACCAGCAAGAGATCAGACAAGTAAATGAAATATTGAAGATTTATTTTGATGGTTCATCTTCAAAGGAGGGATCTGGTGCTGGCATAGTCCTTATTTCCCCTTCAAAGGAAGTGGTTTCACTCTCATACAAGTTAGAATTTGAAACAACTACAAACATAGTAGAGTATAAAGCCTTAGTGCTAGGGTTGAGAGCGACAAAGGATATGGCCATTGACAAATTGGCAGTCTATGGTGATTCTGATTCGGTTGTTAATCAGGTAAAGTAATTTTATCAAACAAAACAACTAAGGTTGAGGCAGTACATGAATGAGGTATGGGACATAGTTGACAATTTCTTTCTAGATTTCAATATTTCTTTTGTCCCTAGAGATACTAATCAAAGGGTAGACTCCTTAGCTATGGATGCTAATACTTTCAGGCCTCCCATTGGTCCAAATTTTAAATATGATGTGGAGGTTAGACACAGAACAACCATACCAGACAATGTCAAACATTGACAGGTTTTTAGTGACGATCAAGAGCTCAAGATATTTCTGAAAACCATTGAGGAATTTTCAAATATATCTATTGACCAAGAATATGAGAGTGATGAAACATAAAATTGACAGGCACCTCCTTTTCTGGTTAATGTGGCTGGTCACAACATTGTGGAGCTAAAAACAAATCATATTCCAAAAGGCTTAGTCCCACTAGAGAGGCTTTTTGAAAACAATGATGTCTCTATGAAAGCTGCAATTAAAAGTTAGGGACATGAGGTTGTAGACTATAATATTGGGATAGCTACAGATCCCAAGATTGTCAAGATATCCAAGGAACTTCCAGATGAGCAGAGAGACAGGTATGTCAGCCTTATGAAAAAAAATTCTGATATTTTTGCATGGTCTTATGAAGACCTAAAAACCTTTGACACTGAAATCATTCAGCATAAAATCCATCTGAAAGTGGGCTCTAAGCCATTCATGTATAAAATTAGACATCTTAACCCTCTATTGATGTCTATTATTGAAAAGGAATTGAAAATGATGCTTGATGCCAAGATTATTATGCCTTTGAGATATTCATATTGGGTGGCCAACTTGGTGTCAGTCAAGAAAAAGAGTGGTGAGATACAGTTATGTGTGGACTTCAGAAACCTGAGCAAGCGATCTTTGAAAGACAACTATCCATTTCCCAAGATGGATCACATTTTGAAAAGGGTGGTAGGTGCTCACATAATTTCCATGTTGGATGGTTATTCCGGATACAATCAAATAGCCGTGTTCGAGGAAGACAAAGAAAAACTTGCTTTCACTACCCCATGGGGCATCTTCATGTATGAAAAAATTCCCTTTGTCTTGATGAATGCAGGGGCCACCTTTCAAAGGGACATGGAAATTTCATTTGTGGGTGAAATGGACAAGTTCATGGTGATATACCTTGGTGAGATCACTATCTTTTCAAAATTTGATGATGAACATTTGCAACACCTGAAGCAAATATTTCAAAATTGTAGAAGGTATGGAATCTCATTGAATCCCCAAAAATACCATTTTCCTATGTTGGAAGGAAAGCTCCTAGGTCACATTATATCTATAGGAGGGATACAGATAGACCCAGAGATAGTAGATGCTATTTAGAAAATTGACATCCCCAGAAATAAGAAGGCCATACAGTCTTTCATGGGAAAAATAAATTTCTTGAGGTGATTTGTACCAAATTTTGCTGAGATCATTAGGCCCATTATAAACATTCTAAGAAAGGATGCAAGCATTAAGTGGACACATGAAGCAAGGTCATCCTTCCAAAGGATAAAACAACCCTAATTGAATCCCCTGTTCTAGTTAGTCCATATTATTCCAAATAATTCCTAATTTTCTCTTTTGCCTCCGAGGAAACTATTGTTGTTGTACTATTGCAAAAGAATGAAGAAGGGTATGAACAACTCATTTAATTTTTCATCAAAACACTCAGGGATGCAGAATTGAAATATGAGATATTGGAAAAGCAGTATTATGCCTTAGTGAAGGCCTTGAAATCCTTTAGGGTTTATGTCTTGCAGTTTAAGATAACCGCGTATGTCCCTAACAGCAGTATAAAGGAGATCCTTGTCCAACCATACGATGAGGGGAAGAGAGGCAAATGCATAGTCAAAATTATGGAATATGATTTGAGCATAAATCCCACTAAACTTATTAAAAGATAGATCCTTGCAAAAATGTTATTTGATTCAAATTGCAAAGCGCTTGAATTTCACCATATATTCAACCAATCAGATGATCCACTAACACAGGCTAAAAAAAAAGACATTGCAGGTACTGGATAAATATTCTATTTTACCCTGGTATAAAGACATAATTTGGTTTTTACAACACCTAGAATTCCCACCAAAATTGGATAAATCCAAAACCAGGTCCCTTAAATTGAAGGCTACAAAATACTGCATTTTAAATCAGAATTTATATTGGAAAGACCTTGCTGGTATTTTGTTGAAGTATGTGGATGAAGACGAGTCAAGACATGTTATAACTGATATGCATAAAGGACTTTGTGGAGGGCACCAACACTGGAAATATACAACCCTCAAAGTTCTAAGGGCTAGATACTACTGGCCCACCATATATTCTGATGTGTTTTCCATGGTGAGAACATGTGAAGAGTGTCAAAAATTTGCTAGAAAGCAGAAATTGCTCTCACTTCCCATGAAGCCGATTATTGCAAATGGCCCATTTCAATAATGGGGCCTAGATTTCATTGGGGAGATAAACCCAACCTCCACTGGACAACACAAGTGGATCCTTACTGCCACTGATTACTTTACAAAGTGGATTGAATCTATTCATACCATGAATGCCACAAACAAAGTAATCATGAAATTTATGGAAACAAACATATTTTCCAGGTTTGGATGCCCTAGTAAACTAGTAACAAACAACACTAAGGAATTCACGTCCAAGGCCATGATTGATTTATATGGGAATTACAACATTATCCTAACACATTCTACACCATATTACCCTCAGGGGAATGGGTTGGCAGAGTCATCAAATAAAACCCTCATCGAGATTATTAAAAAATTGTTGGCTGAAAATAAAAAATCATGGGATTCCAAACTGAAGTATGTCTTATGGGCTGAGAGGATCAACACAAAAAATTCACTGGGTGCCTCTCCATTTCAGCTAGCCTATGAGGTGGATGTTGTTTTTCCAACCAACTTGGTCTACCGGTGTTGAAATTTTTGTAGGAAGAAGTGGAGGAGAATAATGACATTCAGAGGAAGATTTTTCAGATGATTGAAGTCTAGCAAAGAAAAGAAATATTAAATAAGAAAATTAAGGTTTACCAGAGCAAGGTCAAGGCAACCTTTGAAAAGAAAACCAAAAAAGATACTTTTCAAGAAGGTGACCTGGTTCTGAGATGGGATGCCATGAGGGAGGGAAAGAAAAAACATGGTAAGTTTGATAACCTTTGGTTTGGACCCTTTAAATTAGCCAAGGTTCTGAATAAGAATACCTCTGTATTGAAAAATATGGATGACACTTTGATCTTTGGAAGCCCAGTCAATGGGCGCTTCCTGAAGAATTATTTTACTTGATGAACCAAAGGTGGTTCAGTTTGTACATAGCTGCTTTAGTTTTCAGTATGATTTGGTAGTTTAGTGTGAATAAAAGACTCCATATCCAAATAAAGGTACTGGGGTATAGTTGCAGATTTGGTTTTCAATTGAAATAAGACATATGTCAGGGATGGTAAAGGTAATAAAGTGGTTGATGGCAGGGTGGCATAAATAAAGAAATAAGGCACACAGATATGCTATTCTTAGCACCTCACAGGGAAGTGCTACCCCCAGTTAATGGAGCTGATGTTATATCCTAGGCTTGCACCTCTTCCTTTTACTCATCAAACCATCCTATTCATCTATCAATTGAGCTCTTAGTTAGTTTTTTTTTTCATTGTGTGTTAGGTCATTTTGTTTTATGTCATCCCTTCTTTTCTTAATGATTAGTTGTTTTTATTTTTATAAGGTTGATTCAAACATTGATTTGAGTTTGGATAAGTCCTATCACCATGCTTTATATCATTGATGGATCAAAAGAGAATTAGCCTACACCTACATGTGTAAAAGTGATGATTGCAAGAATATCAACATTTTTCCAATCAACAAATAGGCTCTGTTTTTATGAGTTTTCATGACTTAAACATATTGTAAAGTTTGAATAAAGTGCAGCGGCACCCAAATCGTGCTCATTTGTGCCTGATACCCTCAA
>JASDQU011404307.1:23828-35204 GCA_032191745.1 Picea mariana
AAGAGAATTAGCCTACACCTACATGTGTAAAAGTGATGATTGCAAGAATATCAACATTTTTCCAATCAACAAATAGGCTCTGTTTTTATGAGTTTTCATGACTTAAACATATTGTAAAGTTTGAATAAAGTGCAGCGGCACCCAAATCGTGCTCATTTGTGCCTGATACCCTCAAAATCATGTGCATTGGTTCCTTGTGCAGTTTTCATTGTAGGTTTTGAGTGAGACCTAAGTGGCACATAGTCTTGGCCACCACCACTAGAAATGGGAAGATAGGGCACAATGATACCACCACGGGTGCACTCACAACTTAATAGGGCACAACCAACATGGTTTGAATTGTTCGAAGCCATGCTAGATATCGGGGCAGAATATAGCCATCAAGGGAGAGTGGTACGATTTCATTTGTTCCTTCAATGAGAACCATACAAAAATCGCTCTAATATTTGCACATAACTTTGATGGATTCTAGAAACAAATCAGAGATATAACCATCCACATAACAAATAATTTTATAGCATGATAATGTGATCTCCCTATCAATGGCGAGATGTGGCTCAACAAAAGGGAATTTATCAATTGAGATGTGAAACCAGTTCCTAGTAGAAAAACATCAAATCCCAAACTGGAGCCAGGGCATCCCGATCGAATGGCCGAGAGAGGAATGGAGAGGCATCATACCGATAATTCATAGGTACACCACCAAAGAGGGTAGATTTTAGATTATCCATTGCTATAATTTCATACTTCTCATACATCTAAATGGTTATAAGGAGATGAATCTCCCATTATACCTTCTCAAAAGCCTAACCAAGATGCCCAAATGAGTCCAAAACTATCCACAAACTACTCACAAAAGCCTCTACCATCAGGGATTTATAAAAATATTAGTTCTTTATCCTCTTAGTGAATTGGGAATGTMTTGGGAAAAACTTCTAGTATCTCTAGGGTTACAAGATGAAGAGMAAGGATAAGAAATTGAACAACAACCCTCAGAGCAGGAAATTAAAGTTTCCTAGGTAGCTAGGGTTTCCACAGATCCTAGAAGTTCATCAAAATCCACMAAACATTCCAAAGAACAAACCCTACTTGTAAAATAAGGGCCCAAWCTGTCAAGGGAAGATCCATCACTCTAGAAAAAGAATAAATACATCAGAGGCAATTGAGGTCATTCATAGTGAAATAGAGGGCCATCGAAGATGATAAAGTATATGTCGGAAAGGGTAAAAAACAAKTTTTTCTAGTATTCCAACCATATCTTGAGCATCTTGAGGTCGAACCTGTGCCCACTGGCATGCTSGTAGAAAAAACTCCTAAATTGAAATCAAGAAAACAATAGAATAATAAGCAGGTTAGTCCTAAAGAAGCCACAATTGAACTTGCGCCATCTGATACACATATTGAAGAGCTTCCTGAGTTAAAACATGGTAGAAAGAAAAATGGGAAACAAGTCCTAGAAATGCCAAGTAAACCAAATCGGAAGACTAGGTTGACCAACCAGTTGAGGCTAAATTCCAAATCCTTGTTCCATCCATCCCTCAAGGAGAAGAAGACGATTCTAATTGAATATCAAGACACTGATGAAGAACCCTTTGGGTTTTCCAATATGGAAGAAATGTCTATGTACACTTTGAAGGAAATTCCAATAGGAAAGAACAAAAAGAAGAGAAAAAAGGGACATAGCTCAGGTATTAAACCTCCTAATTTGGAAACATAGTACACCACATGTTTAGACCTAGAGAAATATTTACAAGACATAGGTCTATACCCAGAGCATGATTTTGAAGAGACTTGTCCAAAAATAGAGCATCTCCCAGAGCAATTTTTAGAAGAGACCAAACCAGAGGCAGGGAGGGAAATGCTAAAGGTACATGAGACTGTGAAATACATCATTAGAGACAAACCCAAGAAGAATCTTAGGTATAATATGAGACATAGGAAAACTAATCTCTCCATTGATCTCAATAGGCCTGTTGCTGAGGAAGAGCATGAACTTAAAAATGGGAATAGAGTGAAAACAAAGATCAAGCCTAATGTTGAAGGTAACAAAAAAATGGAGGATAGTAAGTAGTAGGTGGAGACCCTCAATCAACAAAATGACAATATGAGGCAACATATTCAAGAGCTGCAACAAAAATATCAAACCCTTGAGATGCAACATACAAAACTATAGATAAAGTACCAGAAGTTGCAGAAAAAACATCAAAAGACCTGCATGTTCCTAAAGGAAATCATCCATGTCTGTTGCTGGCAATAAGTAATATTATCTAAAGCTTGTGCAAGTTTTGTTCCAGTGTTAAAGGATTTTCTCTATTTAGTGGCATACATGTGGATCCATGCAAAGTCAATAACAAGTTCCAGATTTTGAAGACTTTTGTAGTGCAACTCATACACTTTTTTTATCAGCAGTAACTCTAGTTTCGGTTAGAGAATATTTTGTTTTAGTTCAAGATAACACAACCAATTATAATGTAATATATTTTTGATAAAACAACATTTTGGTAGGTCAAGGTTATAGGCCCAGAAAAGGGGAAGTTATCTTAGCACTTAAACTCTACTTCACTCAATGTAAAGATGTGGTCTTGAAAATTAATCATAACTAAATGGTGAAGTTTAAGATTTACAGATCTGAATGTAATGAACAACTTAACTTTAGAATTTAGGATCTGAGATAGGCATTCAAATCCCTTGGGTGGATAAATACAAGAATACGAGAATGTAAAAAGGTTCATCTATTTGGGTGCATCAAGATATCAAGATATAGATTGGGCTTATGAAGTGTAATATCTGCAAAGTTTTCTACTCAATGAATATAATTTCTAGTGAACAAAATTTCTTTCTCAATCTTGCTTGTATTTCTTCTTATTTGGATGCATGTTGAATGTTTTGCAAATAAAATATTATTTCTCTTTCAACTAATGTGCTTACAACCTGTTGAGAAATGTATTCCAAGTATTATTTTAGGTTTAATGCAATGTGTTAGATCTAAAATTTATAGCTTCAAGTGACAAATTGTATGCTTGACAGTGTTTTCTATTCTACTTTTATATCTTTATATGTTACACCAGAATGCATGCCACTGGCTAAGGGAAACATTGTGGTGAATATTGTGGAATAGTTCAAATAGACCTCTAACCTTGAACCTCATCTATTAGATGACCATCAAAACAAATAAACCAAACTTATAAAAAACAATCATTCCTACAACTGAGGTGGCCTAGCTCTTCCCTTAGCAGTCAGGTGTAGACCTTAGAACTAACAAGACCCTAGATTTATAATCTAGAATAAACCCACACAATCTCTATTTATTTCATCGGGTCCTCTTGTTAGAAATACCTTGACACAAAACTCTCTGCTGGAATTTTCCCTTGATCATCAACAATACCATGTTACTTAAAACTCAACATCTTTTTCCATTACCAAGCTATTGCATTTCGAAATGTGCCTCTATACCTCTACTTAGGTACTATCATGAGTATCGTCACTCTTTCTAAACCAATACTCACCTTTGGCATTGTTGGGCCCGAGATATGATCAATTTTTTGACAGTTATTAGAAACTTTTTGCTGAATGTACTTTTGTGTTTTTTATGTTTTGAGAAGCTCTTTGAAGAATTTTATACCAAAACGATATGATCTACACCAGGTATGTATGATTCATGTTTAATGATTATATTGAGTATAATTTATCATGTTTTTATGCTTCCAAGGATCCGATTCGTGTTTTTTGGTGTTATAGGGTGAAAATGCACTACGTTTCTACTTCCAGCACTCAGTCCGGCACTCATCCCAGCACTTGTTCCGTTACCCAATCCGACACTATGTCCAGCACTGCGTTTTCACAAAAACAAAGGGTGACTTGGTGGTTATGGTATTGGCGGCCAGTGATGGGCGAATCAGGAACATGGGTTTTGTTCATGCTTACCCCCTCCAGCTACTGAGCTCCTAACAACTCAGTTTTAGTTGTTCAAGAGTGCGTTTATTGGTTTGATCTGTTTTAGCAGTTAGGGCATCATTTAATGCAAATTGCCAAATTTAGAAGTGGTTCGACCCTCCTGTGGTCGACCACTTGGTCTGTAAACATTATAAATACCACCGAGGTGGTCAGACATAAGTTAAGTAGCAAATACATCAGTGTGATAGGTAGAAATACGTTTTTACTCTGTTTTGCCATTTTACATTGCCAGATTATACAAGAACTACGTTTTTGAGTTTTCATGGTGATTTCGAATTGCTGAGCGCATGGTGTGCTTTTAGAAAGTGACCACGACTTGTTGGGGGGGGCACCAATAGTCTGGTAACTGTCTTTGTGTTTGTTTATGCATTTCTTAGTTTAATTGTTCTCTTTATTTTCCTGCACATGCGTTTTTATTATGTAAATTAGTTTGTTGTTGCAATTTAATTGTTTTGATTCTCTTTTGCAGGTTAGTATGATTAATTGTATTAGCATGCATTAATATTGTAGTTAGGAATGGATCTGCAGACCCTTAGACTAACCCCATGTGTATTTAGATATTATATTACGTCTTTATTTATGATTTTAGAATCAAGTTTAAAACAAAGTTTTAATTAGAATAGAACAGAGTTTTAATTTGGGTTTTCTTTGATAGGGATTTGATGGATGGATAGAGTTAATTTCAGTTTTTAATTATAGCTTGCTTATCTTTTATTTATATAGATCTTGTTTAATTAAATGTTGATGAATGTAGTTGTTAGTTTACTTTTTAATGTCATGTTTTAAATTTTTGTTCTTAAGCATTTCTTTATTGTAGTTTGAATTGTTAGAATAGATATAACATAGTTTCATTTTACGTAATTTATTTCCTAGAGTTAGATTGCAATTATAATTCTTAGTTAATAGTTGAGTTTAAGTATGAATTTTGCTTATGTAGTATAGAAGTATAATGATGATCTCGTTATGTTGTTGATGGTTAATATATGAATATGCAGGGTATTTAACATTGTTTTTGTCATGGCTAAATTCTCATTGGATTGTTTAATCCATACCTTTCACTTTGTCATTGAGATTAGTGTTGAGCTTATACCGATGGATTTGTCCTTTGTTGTCAAGTGCCATCGAGATATTATCAGACACCGAAGACATTCAAACAACCACGAGCATCATATTTGAATTGTCATAGGTTAAAAGATAGTTTTCCTGCTTTCATAGTTTAAAGATAGTTTATTGCTTTCATAGTTTAAAAAGATAGTTGTATTGCTGCTGTAGGATAGATAGTCTTTTGCTTTGATAGGTTAGAGAATAGTTTGCTTATCATAGACTAAAGGTTAGTTGCTAGTCTTTCTTGCTTTCAATAAAATAGATTTCCTTCCATGAATTAGAAATAGTTTTGAATTAAGCATTTAGTCCACTTGCCTCTTAAGCTAGATAGTTGTTCAATGAGAAGTTTTAATTTGATTGCTTGCAGTAGTTAGTTGTTTTTGCTTACTTGTATATTTTCTTTAGTAGGTTAGTTAGTTGTCTTTGCTTACTTGTCTATTGCTTTAGTAGGTTAGATAAATGTCTTTGCTTACTTGCTTTAGTAGGTTAGTTAGGTGTCTTTGCTTGCTTGTTTATTTATTTTCTTTCACAGGGTAGTTGCTCATTGAATGTAGGTTGGCAAGTTAAAATAGTTTTCTTTTGTCATTTTCTTATTATGCTTAAATAGTTTTCTTTTTCTTATTGTTATGAACTAGTTTGCTTCAAGTAGGGTTTTTACTTGCTTTCTTAGAACTATCCATTGATCCTTGGCCCAAAAGTACTTATGTTACCTAGTTTCAAGTTGCTTAGTAGGGTTTGCTCATTAGATAGCTTTTCTTGAGTAGATTATCCTTAGATAGATACCTTCCTTAGTTAGACTATACTCCTACCAGCCCTTCTACCTTTGGCATATATTTTGCTACAACTCTAAGTTTACTTACCCCAAGTTGACAATTTAATTGAGGGTTTTTACTGTGTTTTTAGTGCATATAGAACACCCATCAAGCATGTACCTCTAATATCTGCAATGTTTTTTCCAAAATTAATATTATTTAGAAAGATTTCATATTGAGTGATTGCATGGTTCATAGAGTCCAATTTCCCTTTTTCCCGCAGCTCTATGAAATTACTAGATCCTTCCTCAAATAACCAATTCCTCCCATCACGTTGTACTCTAGATTACCTTTCCAATGGATATACTCATTCCTTATTTTGATTTTTGAGTTGGAAGTTATGGCTTCCTGAAATCAATTGTTTCACCCTTTTTGCACCTACTCACTAGTACCAAAATATCAAAGGCTAACTTCTACCTCTTGTAGAAGAAAATATGGCAAGAACCAGGACATTTTTTTATATTAGACACTGATAGTGTTCCTGAATGCGAATACAAAAAAAATCTCAGATTTTGGATTTGATACGTCATATAAATTTTGCATCAATCTAGATTTGGCAATTTTTTCCTTTTGCTTTTCCTCCAAACTTAGAATTTTTAGCGAAAAATCACTCTCTCCCAAATGGAGAAAAATTGGAAAAAAATTCCTCAAGAAAAATTTGTCCGGATTGATGAGTACACAAAATGTTGACTAAACAAAATTTTCTGAATTGATGATCTGGGGTCCCTTTTCCTCAAAAGATTTTGAAAATCCCTAAAATGCGCCGAAGAATAGTGGATTTTTCCCTGTTTCGGCATCTTGACTCCAACTCCTTTTTAATTTTTCCAAGATCCCAAATGGGTATCTTCATGCCTAATTATTGATTTATCTAAATAATTTTCATCTTAATATGGGCCTTGATCACTGAGCACAACCCAGATCTTCAAAAACCATTCATTTGCGTTTTTTGGAAAATTGAAGTAGAACTAGCCAGTCGCCCTCACTGGCACTCTTGTAACCCTTGTCACTACAAACATAACCCTTAAATTTCATTGAAAATTGAGTTAAAATGCTTCTTTTATAGCCAAAACAAGTTTTTGGCTCTAGACTTTTTTTTTTGTTGTTGTAAAATTATATAAATTTCCTTCTCTTTCCTCCTCTTCTTCTCTTCTCTCTCTTTTCTTCTTTTTTTCTCTTTCTCTCTTTTCTTCCTTTCTTCTCTTTCTCTCTTATCAATGATCAAGATCTTTCTCACTCACCGATACAGGCTCTTTATCGACACTCATAGATATTTCCCTCTCACCAATATAGGGCCTTTATCAACACTCTAAGATATTTCCTTTTTGTCGATATGGGCCCTTTATTGACGCTCCAAGATATTTTCCTTTCATCAGTATAGGCCCTTTATTGATTCTCAAAATATTTCCCTTTCACCGTCATTTCGACGCTAGATGTTCTTTTCTCGCTGACGTATCAATGCCATATCTTTTTTCCTTTCCGATGTTTTAGTGTAGGATATGCTTCCTTTGATGATATGTCGATACAAGATTTTTTTCCTTAGTCGATAAAATATCTTTCCTTATTGATGATAAAATATATTTCCTTCTCACCAATAAATATCTTTCCTTCATTCTGATAAAAATATTTCTTTCTCACCGTGGGTTGAGTGGGAGCGATTGTGAATTGATGCATGGCTCTTCAATGCTTCTAACCTCTGCACAAATGCATTGATGGCTCCCTCTTTGGGAGGGGATCCACCCCCAGATTCCCTGTCCCTTGACATGTAGGCCTTCCAGACCCTAGTTTCGTCCTATGCCAAAGCGCCCAAGATTTTGACCTCCCGTTTTGTCAAAAAGGCGGCCGAAAAACCCAAGGTCATAGTATACGCACCCTTAGTGCGACCCTTGGCTCTCAGGCTTGTAGATCATGGTCTAATCGACCAATTCATGGGACTATGGCCCTCTTCAAAAGCCATGCAAATCTAGTTGGAAGCAAACTGGTGCAAGCTTATCAAAGGGCAACTGTCGACAACCTTTTGCGGTAAGGGATTCTTTGCCTTTTTATTTGAAAAGAAAGAAGATAGAGATCTGATATGTCATAGAAAATCCTATTTCATGGGGGACAGAGGAATGTACCTAAATAAATGGACCCCAGATTTTAGTCCAGAAAATGATATCCCCTCAGCAGTTCCAGTTTGAGTCATGTTGCCCTTTCTTCCCCTGCATTGCTAGAATGATGAAACAATGAAAACATAGGAAACACCCTTGGCAAGTTCATCGACCACACCAAGCCAAAGGAAGGCCTTCAGGCCTATGTTAGACTCTGTGTTGAAGGAGATCTGGAAAAGGGTCTTCCAGAAGCAATACAATTAAATCTGGACAGTTGGTCCTACATCCAGCAAGTGGACTACGAACAAATTATCCCCTTCAAATGTAAAATTTGCCATGAATATGGCCACTTCGCTAAATCCTGCCCCTAAGACAAAGATACCCAAGATCTAGATCCCAAGCAAGGTCAGTGGCAGCAACCCAAAAGGAAGAAACCAAATGGGAAAAATCAACTGACTCTGCACCAAAATCAAAGGGAAAATATTCCTGATCCAAAAGAAAAGAATCTCAGATCTCCCCAAAAAGGATAATCGAGCCATAACCACCATATTGTCCTCAGCCAAGATGATACTCCACCTAACAGCATGGAACCCCAGGAAACCAGTGGGAAAGGACCAAAAGCGAAAGAAAGAAGAAATGACGCAGCCTCGAAGAAGAATAAAGAAGTGTTGGAATTAAGCGAAGACCCTGCACAATCTCCACACATCCAAAATCTAGAAAACCTGGAACTATTAGAAGAAGAGGGTCGAGACACCTCAGACAACGAATTTGAAGTGGAATTAACCGAAACCATCAACAGCAAGAAACCTGGAAGGAAATCATACCAGAACAAAAGGGAATCAACAACGGATAGGGAAAAGGAACTAGGGATTCAAAAAACTATTGAGGAATCCTTAAATAAAGATGGGAAAGCCGGCAAGAATAAAGTAGCCCAGCACAAGGGAACAAGCTCATAGTCCTCAAGAGGGGGGGTACCCAAAAACCCTGATAAATGATGAAAATCGTCTCCTGGAATTGTAGGGGATTAGGCAGTAGCCACAAGAAAGAAGAACTTAAAAAACTGTTACAGGTAGAAAAAACTTCAATCCTCATGCTCCAGGAGACGAAACTAGGGGAACTGGAAACCCTTAATGACATTCAAAAAATCTGGAACAATTTTGATGGATGTGTAGTGATCTCCAAAGGGGCCTCAGGTGAAATCAAAATCCTTTTGAAAAGTGAAAATTTTGATTTGCAAGCCCAAACGCAAACCCAATTCTAGATTCGAGTGAATCTTCTCAATAAAACTTCAGGTATTCTCTTCTCCATCATTAACATTTATATCCCAAATAATTACAATGAAAAAATTGAATGCTGGGAATCTTTGGTAGATCTAGCCAAAGAAAATCCCCCCCAAAACCTTATTATTGTAGGAGACTTCAACAAAACCAGAGCTGCAATGGAAAAAAGAGGAGGATTGGTGGTTAGAGATCAATTCCGAAAAATATTGGAGTACCTCATATCGGACCTGGATCTATATGACGTCCCCTCTAGTAAAGGGATCTTTACATGGAACAATAGAAGAGCAGGGCCCGGTCATATTGGAGCTAGAATATATAGATTCCTGATCAATAGTGATTTGTTGGCTCTCCCTGATAAGCCATGCTCAATGAATCTTCCTTGGACTATATCAGACCATCGTCCCATAAGACTGACCTTTTAAAAGAATCAGAACTAAGGCCAAATTCCCTTCAAGCTAAATCCCCTCTGGCTAGATAGACCATAGCTCCTTCAATCCATTGCTCAGACTTGGAATCAGTGGATCATCGGCTCTCCAAACTACATATGGGAGAAGAAACTAAAATCAGTTAAAGAAATGCTAAAGAGCTAGGCTAATAATAATCTGCACAACAAAGCACAAGTCAAAAAATACCAACTGGAGACCCTCCAAGATGAAATGGAAATTGTAGAGATTCATCAGAGTCTCCTCACCCAAGAAAAATCCCTCCACAAAGATTATCTTCGGGCCTTAGAGGAAGAAGAAATGGCTTGGTGACTTAAATCCAAGAGCATCTGGTTGAAGGCAGGTGACCAAAACACCACCTTCTTCCACAACCAAGCCAAAGTCATAAACTAGGCCAACCAAATCTCTGAGCTTAAAACTCAGGAAGGGGAAACCCTTCAAGAATTTGACCAAATTAAACAACACGCATCCTCCCACTTCCGCTCCCTCTATACTACCTCTAGAAAAGACAAGGATATACTCTCTGATCTCTTTCTCCAACATATCCCCTCTAAGCTAACTGAGGTAGATAACTATCTCCTAGACCGACCCATAAAGGAAGAAAAAATTCTCAGAGCCCTGAACCAATTCCATGAGGACAAAGCCCTAGGCTCGGAAAACTTCACTCTTCATTTCTACAAAAAATGTTGGCCCATCATTCAAAAATATTTCACCAGAATGCTCATCTTCACCCACAAAGCCAAAAAAATGGGTGGAGCAACGAATTCCTCCTTCCTGGCTCTTATCCCAAAATAACATGGAGCCTCCTCCATCAATCGTTTCAGGCCCATCTCGCTCTGGAATTTCTCCTACAAAATCCTGGACAAAATTATAGCAAACAGGCTCAACCCCCTCCTCAACTCGTTAATCCTTCCAAAACAGGGAGGTTTTTTCGCAGGGCGCCAAATTTGGGATAACTATATCCTATTCCAAGAAGAAATTCATGACAAAAACACTCAGGGTGAGCCTAGAATGGATTTAAAACTTGACATGGCCAATACTTTTGACAGAGTGGAGCACAATTTTCACTTCAAAGTTATGCGCAAGTTTGGCTTCAGCCACAATTGCATGGATTGGATCAACTCTTGCATCGAATCTCCCTGGATTTCACCCCTTATAAATGGCAGACCAGGTCCCTTCTTCAAGGTGTCTAGAGGCTTAAGGAAGGGTTTCCCTCTCTCCCCCATTCTCTATGTGATCATGGCAAAATCGCTAAACAAAAGTCTTGAATGGGAAAGTGCCTCTGGTAACATTCTTGGTATAAAAATTGCCCAAGGATTGAAAAGACCAAACCACTCTCAGTTTGCAGATGACACAATACTACTGAGTGGTGCCTCAAAAATTATGGACAAAAGAATTCCCCAAGTCCTGGACACCTTCCTCATTGTCTTGGGAGGCTCCCTAAATAAAGAAAAGTCTCAGATCTATAACTGGAATGTCTCGGCAAGTACCAGGGCCAAAATAACTCAAATAATGGGCTTTGCTATCACCCAAGACTGGAAATCCTTTAAATATTTAGGCCTCCCCCTCTGCCTCAAAGCGTTTCCTTGAGAATTCTGGCACCTCCTCCTTCAAAAATTCAGGGAAAAAATGGAAAGTTGGGGAGCACGATGGCTAAACCCAGCTGGTCGGTTGGTCTTGATAGAGTCTGTCATCT
>JASDQU011404308.1:45645-57507 GCA_032191745.1 Picea mariana
TCAACAAGTAGTGGATTGATGCCAACTAATGTGATGGGTGTATTTGGAGAAGTCTCCAAAGTAGTCCCCTTATGGTGTATCTCTAAGAATGGCCCTCACAGGAAGACGCTTTGAATAATTATACAAGAAACCCATAAGTATGGTTAAGAATCACATAGTTGATCATGGAATTATGTAATGAAGGGTAGAGTAAATGAAGGTAACTCACGCATGTATAGATAGTCCTATTCATGTCATTTTCGGTGATAGGTGGTATGCCACGTAGTTTCTCATGGTTGAGGAGTTATGGCATTGTGAAGTTAGAAGCCTCGAATAATGGTCAAGAAGCCCCTAGTTTGTTACAATTCTTTATTGAAAGGGTAAAGTGGTTGTAACAAAAAATTTAAGAAGCCCCTAATTTTAAGGAAATAGGTTACCAAACAAAAGTATAAATACACCTCAAAGAGTCATTCACAAGTACACTCACTCACTTATTCTATTGAATATCATCTAGTGAACTTGTGATCTTTTGGCTAAGTTTGCGACACTAAAATATGAGGTAGCGAAGACTGAGGAGTATGGGAGTTTCATCATTGCAGTGGTGAGTGAGAATCTATGAGGAAACCCTAGTTTTTTTTAATCCTTGCAGATTATACTACTAGTGTCCTGCGAAGCATCCTCATCGGTTTCAGTATACATGTCATGCGAGGCCCCGTGAGAAATGTTGTCTTAGTCCCATGAGGACAAGATACATTTTGGGGAAATGTTGGTACTAGGTCCCTGAATACAGAAAATAAATTACAGGTTAGCATGCAGTGTTTTAGGTCAACTACATAAGTACTGGTATGTTTACTTGTTGTGAAGTTTATGCTTTATTATGATGTAGTGAAAGATTGAGGCATACTTGACATATTGATGAGGGTTTTCCACATGATTGAGATACATCTTAAGTACATGGTTGAGTAAGGTATTCTGGTATATATGGTTCAACATATCGCATGGATTTTATGGTTCATAACCTTGAGATTATTTTTCATGGTTGAGGTATACACTTGATGTATGGTGGCATATGCATGAGGGAAATGCATTTGTTCTTAATTGATGATATGGTACAGGTCTATACATGATTGATTCTATTGTATATGGTACAGGTTGTATTCATGTTTGACATATGGTACATGATTGGATACCTTTCATTGATGTCATAGTTGGTATATATTATTCTTCATGATTGATGCATAAATGTTAGTACATAGTTGATGGATGATTTGGTTTAGATTTTGGTATATCATAGGTTGATGGTGAAGGTTATGGATTGACGGTATAGTGATAATGACAGGTTGATCTTACAGTGACACTGGTAGTGATAGTGACAGTGACAGTGGCAATTATTGTGGTAGTGATATTTGGTCTACATTTATATTTCATGGACGAAGGAAGAGGCAAGGAAAGAGGGTTGTAGCTAGAAAATATAGGGAGTTGGAGCTTCATTCAGGTTGGATCCTAAGAATTAGGGGGTTGTAGCCTCCTTCTGGTTGGAGATAGAGAATTTAGGGAGTTGTAGATTCCTTAAGGTTGGAGCCTGTAAATAGGGGGTTGTAGCCTCCTTCCAGTTGTAGCTACATAATTGGTAAGTTGGTGATTCCAATGAATATATTCTTTTGATATATAAGAAAATAATTTTGTGGTTTTCTCCCTTTTGGGTTTCCATTTAAATTCTGGTGTATTGTGTTTCTATGGATGTTTATTATGATATGTTGACTTATAATGCTCATGATATATTGATGATATATTGTTGATGATGCTAATGAATATATATTGTGGTTAAAAGAGATAATAATGTTCTCATATTGATTCACCTCCCCCCTCTCAGTATTCAAACAATTGGTATCAGAGCGAGACTCTTCAAGAAATTTTTAACCACTGGAAGGAGATCATGGAATACGCTAAGATTGGAGCACCAAGGTTTGATGGAAAAAACTATGCATTTTGGAATAAAAGGATTAAAATTTTTTTACAGGCATAGGGATTTTATGTTTGGCACTCAGTAGTAGATGGATATGTAGCACCAACCACTCCCCCAACTGATAAATATGGAAAGAAACTCAGTGAAAACAACTCAAAAGATAAAGGAACCATTCTGAGCAGTCTAGATAATTCAATATTTTTAAAAGTTATGCATTGCAAGACCACAAAGGATCTTTGGGATAAACTTCAAAAAAATTACGAAGGTGACACCAAATTTAATGGATCTAAGCTTCAAACCCTTAGAGCTAATTTTGAGCAACTCAAGAGGAAGGAAGATGAAAACATTGTAGCCTACTTTCTATGAGTTGATGAAACAATGAACATTATTAGAGGACTTGGAGAAGAAGTTGATAAGTCAATGGTCATTCAAAAGATTTTAATTTTATCCTAAGATATTATCCTTGGAAGAAAGAACATATATTTACAGTTTGAGCATGGACGAGCTACATGGAATCTTCACATATTATGAGATGAGAATAAAGAAAGACAATATAGTCAGAAGGAAGAAACATTAAAGGAATCTAAGAATAAAAAGAAAAAGAACAAGCAAAATCCAAAGTCATATTGTAGTTGCAACGGTGATTGAGAGGAAGATGAAGAAATGAAAAAATTCATCAGAAAGTTGAAAAGAGGAACTGACAAATACAAAGGTATGATTCCATTGAAATGTTTTAATTGTGGTTGTATTGTTCATTTTTCTTCTAAATGTCCTCATAAGAATAAGGAAAGTGATGAAGAAGAAGATATTAAAAAGAAAAATAAATATCAAAAGGGTAGAGGAAACAAAAAAAAAAATCTTCAAGAAAAGTCTCTGCACCAAGGAAGACAGTTCATCATCAGATGAGGATGAATATAGTAACAGTGAAAAATAAAGAGTACTCTTCGTGGTAGTAGAAGATTCTGAAGAAGATTCATAATAATAAGGAGAATTCGATCTTAGAGAAGAATTAATCAGTGCCTTATAAGAACTGGGGAAAGAAAGAAAGAAAATTAAGTCACTCAAGGCTGCGTTAAAGAAGAAAGAAGGGTCTCAAAATTCCAACTCAGAAGAAATACAACAAATAATCATAAATTTTAAGATCCAATTAGAAGAAGGCAGAAGGATTGAAGCAACAATTAGAATTCAGTTAGAAGAAAAGGAGAAGATGATTGAAATATTTGAAGCAGAAATAGTCACTATGAGAAAATATCTTCAACAATAGAATAGCACCAAAATATTGGATGAGATCATCAACAGTCAGAATCCATATTATGACAAATATGGACTAGGATATAACCAGACAGAGAAAGGATCAATCTCCAAGAATACAGATCAAAGAAGTTATGCAAAAATGGTCAGAGGATCTCCTAAGAAGGAAGAAGGAAAGAAAATCCAATAAGGAAAAGACATTGCACCACTCAGAATATTCGAAATTCAAAATCAACAGCAGCCAACAATAGAAAGACCTCGAGAAGAAGAATGATTTAGAAGAGAAACACCATTCAGAAGATCTTTGACTCCCAGGTATCAAACTATTTTTCTTGGTTTATGTTATTCATGTAATAATTTTGGGCTCAAAGCTGTGAATTTTATATCCAATACCAAGAACATAAGAAACTATGAAGGCTACACAAGAAATGGTTATCCAAGAAGGGATCATGAAGCACAAAGCAGAAGCTACAACATATTTGAATCCTTGAGTGCTGAAGTAGAATGCTACAAGTGTAAAAAATTTGGACACATGGCCAAATATTGTAGATTGGTTGTTATTCCTAGAGAATCACAAAAGCATATAAACAATAAAAAACAAGAACCATAGAAGATATGGATAAGGAAGCATGATCAATTCAACACTGAAGAATGCATGCTTTCCCTACAAGATCAACACAATAAACATGGATGGTATTTTGATAGTGGATGATCAAACCATATGACAGGTGATAAGGATAGGTTTCTATCATTGGAGAAGGAAAGAGATGGATCAGTTTCATTTGGGAATGACAACTCAACAAAAATTATAGGAAGTGGAGCAGTCAAGCTTGGAAGGAAGGATGCCAAGGAAGAAAATGTTTTACTAGTCAAGGACATGAAGCACAATATTCTAGGTGTAATTCAAATGTGTGATCAAGGAAAAATACTTGTGTTTGACTCATAGAAATGTGAGATAAGGAAAGAAGGATTAGGAAATTTGGTGGATACAGCTCTAAGAACTCCAAGAAACATATATGTACTAAATGAAATCGGAACAAAAAGATGCAAGGATGATTTTAGGGGCTAAATTTCACTCATGGGCTAATTTTCCATGTTTTTTCCCAAAAAAATATTCTCTATTCTAAACATGATTCTCCCAAAGTCTAAAGGATAAAATTATTTTACCTTTAAAATCACTAAATATCATACAAACTATACAAAATCCTTAGAAGTTTGAATATTTTTACAAAATTGTCGCCAAATATTTTATAGTTGGCATATGAAGGATTAGTAAGATTCGCTAAGGTATTTTATTTTTTAAAATAAATTTCCATCCTTAAAATCATCCCTGGAAAAATGTTGCCTAGGAAAGGATGATGAAATTTGGCTCTGGAACAAAAGAATGAATCACATAAATTTTCATAACATTGTCAAAATTAGTAGAAAGGAAGAAGTAAGAGAAATTCTCGAGATCTCTAAGACAACAAATCATCTATGCAAGCATTGTCTACAGGAAAAACAAACCAGGAACAAGTTCAAATCAAAATATTACTCCACGCAAAAACCATTGGAAACTATACACACTGACCTATGTGGACCTATAAGAACGAAGGGATTAAATGGTGAGCAACTCTTCATGACTACATAAGAATGACTACATTTTTCTTTCTCAGGAAGAATTCAAAGGAATTCGAGCATTTCAAGATATATAAAGAGATGGTTCAAATCGATATGGAATCGAAAATCAAGTGTTTAAGATCAGACAATGGAGGATAATTTACATCAAAGTAATTCACGGATTTATGTTGTGAACATGGAAGAAAAAGATAGTTCTCAGTAGCTAGGACACCTCAGCAAAATGGAGTTTTTGAAAGGAAGAACAAAAAAATATAGGAAATGGCCAGAACCATGTTGAAAGATTCCAAGTTGAGTGACATATTTTGGGCACAAGTAGTACATACAAAAATCCACATCTTGAACATAGGAATGCGCATAAATAACAGTGATAAGACTCCCTACGAGTTATGGAAAGGAATACCGATGAATGTGAATAATTTCAGAGTATTTGGAAGAAAATTTTATATCGAAAGAGAAGACAACAGGCTTGAGGAATTTGACTCTCGGGAAGATAAGGGCATACTAGTTGGGTATTCAAGAAAAAGAAAAGCATATAAATGTTTCAATCCAAGACTCAATGGAATAGTGGAAATAATCAATGTAAATATTGATGAGACTCATGCACGGAAGGTAAAATAAGGAATAAAATATTCATAAGTGAAAGATGATGAGGAAGATATAAAAGAAGAAGAAGTAGAAAAAGAAGAAGAGAAAGAAGATAAACCATAATCAAAACAAGAAGAAAATGAGAAGCATATTCCTCCTAAGACACCTAGCCGATGAGTACAGAAAAATCATCCACCAGAACAAATTATTGGGAATAAATATGTAGGAGTTGAAACCAGAAGAAGAATACTTTCACCAAAGTAATAGCACCTATCATTGTTATCTACATTTGAACCAAGAAGTTTTGAAGAGGCCAACAAAATGAACATTGGATCAAGGCTATGGATGAAGAATTGGATCTGATAGAGAAGAATGACACATGGGAACTAGTTCCAATACTAAAGAACAAGAACATGATCGATAAAAGTGGGTTTTCTAAAACAAACTGAACGAGGATGGACAGGTAACCGAAATCAAAGAAAGGTTAGTATGCAAAGGATACACTTAGATTGAAGGCATAGATTTTGAAGAGAAATTTTCCCTAGTTGCTAGGATGGAAGCAATCATATTGATATTATCTTATGCATGTTACAAAAGAATCAAACTATATCAAATGTATGTTAATTCAAATTTTCTTAATGAATAATTAGAACAAGAGTTCTACATCGAACAACCATAAGGATTTCCACTTTCATAAATGGAAGATTACATTTGTAGGTTGAAGAAGGCGTTGTATGGACTTAAGCATCCCTCCAGAGCATGGTATTCAATATTGGACAGGTATCTACAATAAAAAAATATGTCAGCGTATTTCCATATCTCATACCAAGTGGACCATAGAAATGTTAAAGAAGTTTGGAATGGAAGATTGAAAACTCGTGAATACTCCTATGCAGACCAGTTGCAAGTTGAGAAAGAATGAGGAATCAAAGGATGAATATCAGAGACTCTACAGATCAATGATTGTTAACCTACTCTATTTGAAAACATCGAGACAAAATGTGATGAAATTAGTTGGACAAGTTGCGAGATTTCAAGCAACACCCAAAGAAGCACATGTTATGGTAGTAAAGAGAATATTAAGATATCTCAAGGAAACATAAAAATCTGGATTATGGTATCCAAAAGGGAAATATATATCTTTGGTTTCCTACATAGATGCAGTTTGGGCAGGTAGCATTGATGATAGAATAAGTACAAGTGGAGCAACCTTCTACTTGGGTGATTTTCTGGTATCGCGGATAAGAAATAAATAATCTTCAATATATTTGTCCAAAAAAAAACAAGAATATATTGTAGCAACAACTTTTTTCACTCAAGTTATCTAGATGAATCAAACACTACAGGATATACAAGTCAGTTATGATGATCCCATTTCAATACTCTGTGATAACACTAACACTATCAGTATCTCCAAAAGTCTAGTAATGCATTCCAAGATGAAACACATTCCAATAAAGTAACACTTTATACGGAAATAGACTACAAAGAAGAACATCAAGCTAGAGTACATTGGGACAAAATAAAAGATTGAATATATCTTCATCAAAACTCTTTCGAGGGAGAGCTTTGAGTATCTTCAACAGAAAATTGGAATAGTTTATGCCCCAAAGTGATTCACATGACTTCAAGCACAATAAGATAGGAGGATAACAATGGAGGGCTTGAAGAATACCTGTCAAGAATATTTTGAATTCTTTTCATATACATCAAATTTTGACACGAGGAAGCACCATGAAGAGAAAGCAGAGGCTTGTAGATAGGGCGAGAAACCCCAAGGAGGATTACCCTTTTCCCTTGATGCCAAATGGGGAGAGAAAGAAAATATGCATGGAAACAGAGAGAAATAATATATGCATAGAGACAAGGGGAGAGAGGGTCACAGGGGGAGCATGAGTGTTCCCATGCCATCAATATTTCCACCAATTCAAAAGGGGGGCTATCATTGGACAGTTGGTTTTCATTGATGTCAATGAGTAGTGGATTGATGTCAACTGATGTGATGGGTGTATTTGGAGAAGTCTCCAAAGTAGTCCCCTTATGGCGTAGTTCTAAGAATGGACCTCACAGGAAGACGCTTTGAAGAAGTCTATCGGAAACCCATAAGTACAATTAAGGATATCTTAGTTGATCATGGAATTAGGTCATGAAGGATGGATTAAATGAAAATAACTCACTCGTGGATGGATATTCCTCATCATGTCATTTCTGGTGATAGGTGGTGTTGCGCCTCTTTCGTCACCTTGGTGAGCAAAACAGAGGTCCTTGCAAGCTCAGTTGGGTCTACTAAGTAGGACAGCTGTAAATAAAAGAGTTAGGCAAAGAAAATAAAAACTACAATTAAGAATTAAACTAAGAGATGCAATAAAAACTAAATTCATGAGCATAGGGACATATAAACAAAAAGAACCATAAGACCCATGTCACCAATGTTTGAGGCTGACCTATTAGTGAAAAAAAAGCACCAAGAAGAAATGGGACTATGAGTCCCTTCTTCCTCCAAGGGAGGGCTCTTGGACCCCCACTAGTTATCTCTTCTTACAACAAAGAAAAATGGAAAATGGTGATGAAAGAACTCTTTACAAATTCACTCAATGTGTGAGGTGGATTGTCCAATGCTATGGTGCCAATATGCTCTTGACAAGGATGGAGTCCTCAAGACAATAGAGACAAACATAACATTACTTTGAATTCCTTGAGAAAATGAGGTGCATCCATGGCTTTTTATAGCATTCATTTGGGTTATTGTTTAACTGCTTTGTAGCGTGAAAAGAGGCCAATTAGGGCATTCTTGGGTCTTTGACCAGCCCACCAGTTGGATCCAGTCTAAATTTGAGGGTCAAATCGGCTTGGGAGCTGAACCATAAGTGGGTGGCAGGCCGACCACTCTCATAAATGCGTCGTTTAGCAGGTGCACGGCTTTTTGCGCTAATAGTCACGCATCGTGCGCATGTGCGCGAATTCTGTGTTCCTGTTCCGCGCATGCGCGCGCGCCCAATGTCTGCATAGAATTCTTCAATTTTTCACTACTTTGTATAGTTTTTTGACCTTTTTGAATGCTGTGGTATTAATTCAAGTCCATGGATGACTTCATCACTGTTTGACGATGCTGAGTTCTTGTAACTATGTGCTGATGAAATTTCATACATGACCAGGGTATGAAAAAAAAGGTGCCCTAGGGGCTCAGGATGAAAAGAGGCCCAGGGACTATTGTGATGTAGATGACAGGATGTTGATCCCATGGCTGAAGATGGATCGAAAAATGGACACCGTGGGCTCCCGGAATGGTGAGTGGAAGTTTGGCAAAATGGCCTATATATAGTTGTAGAGCCCACATTGCCACCTCATTTGTAACTGCTGCAATATTGACTGGACGAGCAGTTTTCAGAGGAGATTTGAAGATTTGGAGAGGACGAGGCATCCGATTGGCGATTAGTGAGCATCAGGTTAGTGGTCTGATCGTCCTGCATAGAAATAGGATTTCAGTTTTTGGGCAGGGCTGTACAGAGGGGTTTTGTGGGTGTGGGCCCCACGTGCACGGGTGATCCGGAAGGAGGCGCGCAAACGTGTGCACCTGCCCACTGGATAGATGTGCATGGGGGTGCAGGTGAGGTAATTAAAGGTGTGCACTATGTGCGTGCCTGTCGACTATACAGTTGTCTCTTGTGCGCGTTTGTAGCGTGGACAGGCGCACATCAGTGCGCGCCTGTGTAGGTAATAGGCGCACCTGAGAGCGCGCATGTGTAGGTAACAGGCATGTCTGAGAGTGCACCTATGAAACTAACAGGTGTGCATATGTGTGCACCTATGAAGCTAGCAGGTGCACATACGTGCGCTCCTATGAAGTGAACAGGCGCGCACATGGGCGCGCCTGTGGGTTGAAACAGTCGCGCCTTAGAGGCAAGTTTGACAGGTGTAAAATTGATGTTTATGATGTTGTTGATGGTCTCGTGTGCTGATATAAGACTCTTTGTTGTGGATGCAGGTGGACAGTTTGCACAATGCCAGTGGGTTGGCGAGAGCGAGATTGGTCCTAGCTACGAGATGTCGTGGCTATTGAGGAGCCAGGTGTGCGAGCGACTTTAGCAGCCTGTGGGTTGCTAAAGTTTTTTGAGTGCCCATTGATACAGGCGTAGGAGTATCTCCTATAGTTCCTGATCCAGATGTGGAGTCCGGAGCTACACTGCTTCCTTGTGCGAGGAGAGCAGATCCCCTTCACTGCGGTGGAGGATGTGTACTTCTTGACTGGGCTCCCGTTTCGAGGTGTGCCCCTACTGGCGGAGTCGGTGCTATCGAGGGATCTGACCCTAGCGACCTTTGGCTGGAGATATTGTTCAGGTCAAAACTTTATGTCCGGGACGGTTGTGAGCATTAGGTTGATAGATGCCCTGGCGCATCGTTGTATAGCAACGATGATTGTGAGAGTATATGGGTCACTGGCGACCCAGCGGATCAGTGGGGGCAAGTTGATGGTCATGGAGAGAGTACTGCTGGTGAGCATTTCGCCTGGGGGCTGATGCTGCATGCCAGGATGGTAGGGTAGCTAGACCACTGTCGATCTACTGATGCGGGGGAGTTTTCCTTTGGGTCTATCCTGGTGGCGTGGTTTCTGGAGAGGGTGTCGATGTTGCGCCCTAGGATTTTATTGGGTGTGCCTGGGGTGCGAGAGCCACGACTGAGGTGGTGGTCGACCATGTTGCTTCGCCATGGTGGTGGCGAGGGTGGCCACTTCTTCACGGAAGAGGTGACACAGGTATGGTAGCAGATGTCGCAGGTGATACTACGTTACCCCTATGTAGGGGTTGACTTCCGAGATGATCCGAACATGGTGCTACCTCTAGAGGAAGTTTTTGACCACCGAGGTATGTTGATTTGATGATGTTGATATGTATGGTTTGTGTTTTTTTGAGATAGCATGCCTTATGTGTATGATATAGATGCTGATACTATCTGGTTTTTTCTTGCATGTGCAGATGTGGCACCTTGCGGGTGCGAGGTGGAGTTGCAGAGAGCGCCGGAGAGACCGTTGCGGGGAGAGAGACGTCAGCGTGAGGACGGCGCGGTGCAACCAACTGAGCCTGAGAGGGCAGCGAGGATGTGTTGGTTTGATGACCCTGGTGTTGGGCCATCACACGCTCCACTAGCAGCTTTCGGAGCAGACTTTGAGGACATACGTCGTCATCTGGAGACGGTGTTACAGTAGGTGCCTGAGGGCATATAGTCTCGCATCTAGGATGAGGCATTCCTGGAGTAGTGTGTGGGGGTGTCACCACCATGGCAGGCCATAGTACGACGAGTAGCAGTGGTTGCTGTGTTGACGACCGGAAGACTTTCGTCAGGGCAGGAGGGGCCGGTAAGGGGGGGACCACCATCACCTAGGGCAGGAGGTGGTGGGCCACCACCGCCTGAGGGAGGAGCAGGCGGTGGTGCTCTAGAGGCACCGTGAGTGGTGCTCTGAGGTAGTGATGTACATATATATGTGTTTTTTTTGTATATAGGCTGGTGAGCCCATTTTGTACCGAGGTGCTGCATTGGCCTGCGGATACTTGGATATATATATTTTTTGTATGTAAACATTCGGATGGCACTATGGACCTTTATATATACATTAGTATACTTTTTGAGATCTATGTGGTGTTTACATGTTTTTGGTTAATGTTTTGATGGAATCTATTCTATATATATATATGCTGTGACAGGTTTGTGTTATATGTTTATGTATGTGTAGAGGTAGCTTGATGGGATATATGCCAATCTAACACTATGTTAGCTAGGTTATCTGTAATTTGATTCAATTGTCTTGGAATAAGTGTAAATGTAATGGAATCAAAATGGCGAGATAAAAGCCTAACCTGCAGGTATTTGCAAAAGAGGCAAGGATCGCAGACACGGTACACATTGTTGAGCTGGAGTACGACTAGTTGAGAGTCGAGGATGACGCTAAGGTGACGAATACGATGATGTTGGGCATCAGCCAGGAGGCCAATGACGTCCGTGTATTCGGCTTGGTTGTTGGTTGATAACCCCAAACATATGCCACTCGAATGGAGCATTTCATGTGAGGGGGTGTAGAGATCCCAAGCAGCCGAAGTGAGATTTTGTGTCCAACGGTTGGCATCGTCGGCATAACCGACGTGGTAGGCTGGTGGAGGAAGCATCTGTCAATAGCACAAAGGATATTTTAGACGTGAGGGAAGGAAAAAAGATTAAAAACGCTAGAAAAGAAAAAACCTAAAGTAGAATGACTACGTTTAAGTGTAAAATTTCTTGAGATACAACCCGTTGACGGGTTCTTTGAGAGAGAGGCCTTTGGGAGAGGCTAGGATATATGCGCCTTTGGTGAGGCAATGTTGAATGATGTATGGGCCATACCAGAGTGACTTGAATTTGCCATGGCCAAAGGTATCATGAGCGATATCGTAAGCTAGAACGAGGTCGCCTTCTTGAAATGAGTGAAGGTT
>JASDQU011404309.1:51973-63561 GCA_032191745.1 Picea mariana
TGGAACTTTGTGAATGGCCTGAACCAGTGTAAGGTATTCAGTGTCATGTGAGGGAAAGATTCAATGGCCCTCTTCAGCTGCATATAATAGGTGTGGAACACCACGTTTGACTACCATTGTTTCTCCATGTCGCTCGAATACTAGAGAATAGTGAAATTTGCAGCTGGTGGTTCGGACGACTCAATTTCAAGGAAGGTCGCTCCTTCGAGCACCTCCCAAGAAATGAAGGCAATGAGGATAAAAAAACAACTGAAATGGAAACTGTACCCTTAATTCTAAGCTTCAAGACAATATTTCTCTAACTGGTTGATGAGGTAGCTTTCCCAGTTCATTTTCATCCCTTCAATTCATTTTCCTGCGAGGTCGATGACAAACCCTGTGACCTGCATTGACTTATTCTTCTTGACAAGATTAATAGTGATCGATTGGAAATATAGGCACACTATGCCATTTTGGATGGAGGCTACCTTATAGCCCCACTTACCCTTCTCTAGATTGCCATAGGTGTCTTTTATTGTCTATTCCAGGGCGCGATCTGCAGCCTTCCCTGGATAAAAGTCTTGTGGGTCTGGTCCTTGCATGCTCAATCTGGTGATTCAGTGGATCAACGTCTGATCTACTGTGATGCACCTATCCAACCATGGGTAATCACCATGGAAGAATGACAACATGAGTTTAACACATGCGTTAACCTCTTGATGTCTCCCAAAGTGTGGTAACTTCATTACATTGAGCATGGTCGATCTTGTGATGTCCATGGTCCACAACTGGGGGATTATTTTTGACTTGTTCCCCATTGTCTTGGTCAAATACTTGTGTGGTGCAAGCATTCCATGGTTCTTGCGATCTCCCAAGTTGAAGTCACTGATATTTAGCATCATAATCCTCTCCAACTGTGGTCCTACTATGTGTACCCCCTTCGGGAGGTACATAGTGATTAATTTGTAGTYGAAGTCCCTCGGGACGATATCACGACTCACTGCGCCAGCCAGAGGTGGGATGTAGTCAAGAAGGATTGATGGGATRAGCTTTKCATTTTCCAAGTCATCACAATTCTTGGTTCRTTTCTCTGTCACAGATCGGGAGGGCCCAGATCAACGTGTAGTTGATGGGGATGCTTACACTCCTCTTATCAACGAAGCTTGTGCTCCTGCGGACATGACCTTATTAGCCATGAGGTCTATGAGAATATCTTTGATGGATTTCTCTACTATGCTAAAGTCACCTGACATACACGCTCGAGATCTGATATCTCAGTTTGGTGAACAAACAATCAAGGTAGCAGAATAGATGGCGAGGTCTCAATAAGAACAACGCGGTAATAGTTAGCTCTATGTGGGCTTGAATAATCACAATTGGAAAAAGTGTTCTCAGTGAGACATGTGACGGACTAATAGACAACGACATAACGGACTCCTACAGTGGGTAGGAGTGCCTCAATCAATACAATTCCATCTATTATGGCACAGTCCCAAAGGTCCAATGGTGAACGTTCCGGCAATAACTGCATTTCTAGCCATTCTGGAGCGTCGCTCTAATGGTCGATATGCCTCCAACGACCATATTGTTTCACGGTGGTGAAGGGCTAATATGCATTTCTCTTATATTTTGACGAGGTTCAATTTCTACAAACCTTCCTTCTATGAAGTTCACAAGGTTGAGGATAATACTTATTTTCTTAATGTTTTTGGAGTAGGTTCTCTACTCTCCTATATGGATAAGTTCCCTAAGTCTTCTTGCATTCTTTCAAATTCGGTATCTAGGTCTCTGGTCCTCAATTTCTTCGACTTGTCCTCTTGCTCTTCTAGTAAGCGTGCTATTCTCCTAGCCATGAAATCCCTTAATTTTTTCTTTTTATGCTTTAGGGATTCCTCTTCTTCTTTCCTTCAGATCTGATCTTTCTCAATCCAATTCCTTCCTAACAAAAGTGCAAGAGGGTCGTTGTTCTCAACAAACTTAATGACATCGAATTATTCTTCTATCAATGCTCCATGAGAAATCATAGGTGCATGGGTAAGTCTTCCATATAGAGTTATCATATTTCCTTTAAACAATCCTATTTCTCCCAATGAAGGAATCATAGCAGGCTTTCCTAATATTTCCCAAGTACTTTTTGTCATAATGTTCACCTTTGTTTCTGCATCCAATACAAAGTCTATGTCGAAATCTCCTATTCTTTCTTCTATGCACTCTTTCTCTTTTAAAATCTCTGATAAACTGATGTCTCTGTGATAATTCATTGTTTCTTTCATCTGCAATAATATATCTTATGATTCTTTCTGGTTCTTTAGCATATTCTTAGTCTCTAGACCTTCCTCATGGTTTTCTTGTCTCATATTCATCTTTTCAACTTTAGCAATCATTCTAGGGCAATCCAAAAATTCATGTCCAGTAGCTTTACAACAAAGGAAAATAGGACTTCTACCAGGGCATTCCTTAGGAGGATGTCTCGGTCTTCTGCAACTATAACAAAGAGTCAATCCTCTCTTTCTCTTGAACGATCCTCAACCTTTCCTATACTGCGCACTGGGATCACAGTGATGGACCTGCAAAAAATTCTTTCTAGGATCCTGCATCCACTTGTTATTACAAAAGTTCTTTCTATGCATAGGGATAACATATCTTTCACTATTTTTATCAAATATATTCATATCATATCTTATTTCTTCGAGTTGTGCCCTAGTTTTTGGACCTGGACCAAATCTATCAAACATACCTAGATCCATTCTTTCAAAACAAAAATTTTCACTTATCTTACCTTTATCAGAGCACAAAGCTTTAAGATCTTACCTCATTTCTTTATATCAAACTTCTCTTCTTAGCACGGAGTTTCACAAGTCAAGTAGAGTATTGTGCACTACAGCAACAAATCTACGCACAGAGCTTTCTCTTTTCCTTAGTTCCCAACAGTCACAATTTCAGGTCCCAGCAATGGAACCATTTGTTGGCATAGGGGCAGACCCAGTGTTCAACGCTTCAATAGCACACCAAAAAAACCCTAACTACCGGCCCTTTTGGCAACACCTACAAAGTAGATGAAGTCTCACCCGAGGTAGAGGCGAGGGGGGGGGGTGTGTGTTTGTAAGAATCAAGTGTCTACAACCTAGCTGGGACACAGATCTGTGATCACAGTACTTAACAGAGCACTTAGCAGTTAACATTCATTAGCATTTAACCCTTATTCACATCGCAGGTAAAGCCCTAATTACAGAGCAATGCAGTATTCAACAAGATCTAACACACCCAAGCACTTAGCACTTAGAAATAGAACAGATCTAGAATTCATTCACATTATTAAACACTAAGCTACTATATCATATGCATATAACATACACAAATATGACAGAACTAAGCAAAAATCACATCAATCACACAAAGAAACCATAACACAAGATATTTGTGGTTCACCCCCAGCGTGGGGCTACGTCCACCAACTCTTCGTCTTCTTTATTATCTTCTATCAATCTCCTTACATGCATAGAGCCTCAAAACCAACTCCACATAGGACAGGAGATCTGCACACACCTCTCCAGATCCTCTTTCCCTGAGCTAGGTCACAACACATAGCCTTTACACGACCTCTTACAATCTCTTTCATTTATCTATGCAAGTCTTACACAGTATGCACAGAGCATTCACAACTATTTGTACTTAGCTAACATTACCACTAATCCATTGGCATTTATTACATCACCTAGATACTTATTTATACATTACAAATAGGCCTAAACAAGGGTAAACCCATGGGCCAACATCCCATACCCGTTACATAAACCCTAATCCCAAAAATCCCACAAAAGGGGGCGAGATCCCGCGATCTTCACTTCGTCTGGCGCTCCATATTCGACCAGCCTGTTGAAGTCCCCAAAATTGGTCAAACATGACCAGTGTTTCCACAAACCTGCTCAAGGGCCAACATTTCTCTAAATACCACATCTCATCTATACACTACCCTCTTAGTTTCTAGGTTCCAAAGCTTATAACCTTTGAGACCATCTTTGTTGATTAAGATTGGTTGTCATTTATGTCAACCCTTGAAGAAAGAATCATAGCACAAGGTTTGGGTAATGGACCCAAGTTGTTTGTTGTAAATATGACTCATTATTGTCTTTTCATGGTTGATAAGAAGTAAAAATAGATTAACTCCAAAGTGGTCCCCTTATGGTGAAACCCCTCACTAGAAGACGCTTTGCGGAGTGAGAGAACCCATGCTTATTTGAGGAATAATGAGATGAAGGACAATGAATTTGTTAGTGAAACTATCCTAGATGGATAGTGTTTTTCATGTCATTTCTGGTGGTATGTGTAATGCCACATAATTCCTCATGATTAGATATTTATGACCAGATGAAGTTGGAGAACCCCTCATAAGTCTTATAGAAGCCCCCAAGGGTCAAAGTGCTTTGCAAAATAAATTATTTTAAATAAAGAAGCCCTAAAATAAGGAAAGTGTAAGGCTACATGAATATATAAATGAGAGGCAAATCTCACTCATTATACACACACTTCTACATATTGTATATCTATTTTCTTGTTTAAAGCTTCTTGTAAATACTTGTGGATACATGTGAAGTGGTGAGCGTTTGAGGTAGCACGAAGGGTTGATGATGAAATTCTTGGAATTACAGTAAAACCCTATTTTTTGAGGTGTGCGTGGGTTATCTGTGTACAAGGTGCATACATTCTAAGTTATATGTGGGTTGTCTGTGTACAAGCTGTGTACATGTTGAGTTATACGTGGGCTGTCTGTGTAAAAGGTGTGTACATGCTAAGTTATATGTGTGTTGGCAGTGTATTAGGGTGCGTACATGTTGGTAAATCCATGGAAACTTGAAGAGGTGAAGATGCAGAGGTTCCAGATTATGAGATCAAGCTCCCAGGAAGGTCTAAAGTGCTCAAATACATCAGATCCATTCATTGGTTCAAAAGGTATGTCTTATTTCTATGAATAGTTGGATTTTGATGTATGCATGAGGAATGGAAATGGAGATTTGAGGATTCTCCCTAGAGAGACTAGTGGCTTCATGGGATCTTCTGCATAAGTCAAATCTACAGAAATTCAGTGTTGGTATATTCATCATTGATACTTCTTGTGAGGCACATATTGTATTTCTTGGCATATGGATAAGGGTTTTTATGGTACATGGTTGAGAGCTTGTATTTTTGTAGTAGTTGATGTATTGAGAGAATGAATATCACAAAGGGTTTGATGACTAAGACAATGTGAGGGATACTATACTTGTTCATGATTACACATACCTATATGACACATGACTAGAGAGAGACATACTTGCCTTGAGTAAAGGTTATATATGAGGATGCATGCACATGGTAGAGTTACAGTCTGGATACAGTGACAGGTTACAGATCTATGTGAAAGAAGTTATAGAGGATCATAAGTTTTCAAGAAAAAGGAAACCCTAGTTTTCAGAAGGCATATGCAGGCTTCATAAAATTTTGCTAGCGTACATACGTGGGATGCATAACATATAGGGCACGTACATATGCAAGATGCAACACTACAGGTCACGTATCTGTTGTATTTTTGTAGATACATGCTCAGTTTAGGTACAGTTTGATTACAGGGCAGTTGTACAGAATGGATATAGGTCAATGGTATGGGTTGATACAGTTGTACAATAGTATATCTCACAGTGACATGTTGACAATGGTTCCATCATTCTACTTATAATTCAGGATGGTTGGAAGGGGTAAGAACAAGTGCTTGTAGCCACTTTTCGGTTGTATCTGGAGAACACAGGGGGTTGTAGCCTCCTTCTAGTTGTAGCTAGAGAATTGGGGAGTTGGAGCTTCCCTCAGGTTGTAGCCTGGGAAACTAGGGGGTTGGAGCCTCCTTCTAGTTGCTGCTGGAAAAAAAAGGAAGTTGGTGCTTCCAATGAATGTAATTCTTCAAGACATATAAGAAAAACCGTTTTGTCGTTTTCTCCTGATTTGGGTTTCCACGTAAAACACTAGTATACTATGTATGTGTGTTATTGTTCATTTCCTATTGCTCATTATTGGATAATAATTATACATTTATATAACACTTGGATTATTTGGAGAAAAAGGATTATAATTACACTATTACTGATTCACCCACCCTCTCAGTAATCCAAAAATCTTTATATCCAATAAAGATACACTTTTTAGCCTTCTTATCCATCTTACTCATGTTTTCCTTTGGAACATGAACATATGCATCGCAACCAAATACCTTGAGATGTGTGAGAGAAGGTTTGTTACCATTCCATACCTCTTGTGGAGTCTTGTCATCCAATGTTGATGAGGGTGATCTGTTGACCAAGTAACATGTAGTACCCACTGCCTCTTCCCATAATTCTTTCCCTAACCCGACACCACTGAGCATGCACCTTTATTTTTCCATCAATGTCCTGTTCATCCTTTCTGCAACTCCATTATACTGAGGTGTATATGGAGTATTATTCTACCTTTCTATACCACACTTATTACATAATTCTTCAAATTCATTTCCGTAGAACTCTCTGCCATTATCTTTGCTCAACACCTTAATTCTTTTCTCTATTTGATTCTCAACAAGAGCCTTAAACTCTTTAAACCTGTCAAATACTTCAGATTTCTTCCTGAGGAAATATATCCAAGTATTCCTCAAGAATTCATCTATAAATGAGATGCAGTACACATATTTTTCCAATGATGGGACCGACACAAGTCCAAAAACATCACTGTGAACTAGTTGTAAAATTCCTTCTTCCCTCATTGCACCAGAGGGGAATCTTACCTGATTCTGCTTCCCATATAGAAAATGTTCACAGAAATCAAAATTCAGAGAGCAGTTAGAAATACCTTCAACCATACCTTTACCGTGTAGTAGTTGAAGACCCTTCTCTCCGATATGCCCCAATCTTTGATTCCACAACATAACCTTTTCTCCAGAGACTGTAGGAGTTCTTTCTTCTTCAACTCCAATATCAGGAACAATGGAAATATTACACCCATCAATAATAGTGCTTCCTTGCATCTTCTATAGAGTTCCAAACCGAACTCCCTTCAGAAACACCATTTCTCCTCGAACCATCCTGAAGGTTTCCTTTTCAAATATTGTGTTTACCCCTACATCATCCATTTTTCTTACATAAATCAAATTTCTAGCCAAACCTGGGATGTGCAGAACACCAGGCAGTGTTCTAATCCTTCCATCTATGATCCTCAACWTGAATTTTMCTCGTCCTATGATTCTGGTTGTCGAATCATCACCTAAGAAAAAATTACCTCCATCATACCTTTCATATCGCAGAACCACTCCCTGTGGGGAGTCATATGAAAGGATGCACCAGAGTCAACCAACCATGCCTCATGACATGCATGTGTGCTTGAAGAATCCAAGTACACWTCCCCTCCTTCTTCCTTGGAGGTATTTTCTTCTATATAAGGAGATTCTTCATATCCATTCTCTTTCTCAACTTTGGATCTACATTGCTTCTTGTWGTGCCCTTATTTTCCACATCTCCAACATACCCTTACAAACTTTCTAGGAGATTTAGATCTACCCTTAGACTTAGATATTCCACTCAAGAACATAGATCTATTCCTTTTTGTTAYAGAGAGATCCCCTTGCAGACAAGTGGATTCTTCTTGGATACTAGACCCCTATGACCAAGACATAAAAGTGCTATTGTAGACACTAACTTTCCTTTTCATGAAGCTAAACTATACAAATAAGAAGAAGGAAGAAGAGTAAATACCCTTTTACTGACATTTTTCCTTGCTCGATCTAGGCTGATCTCGATCTCCAAGTTCTTTATAAGTTCCTGCAATACAATGATAAAAAACAACGAGACATACTTCCTACTCTACCATGATTAGCTTTATAATGGATCTATGAAAGAAACAAGTTCATGAAACGTACACAAACTTTAAAGGAAACAATCCAAACATAGATTTATATTAATGAAAACACAGTGAGATGCTTACAACCATGGATGTAGGTGCAACAACTTCACCAAGCTGTCTTTTTCCAGACCCTTGCTCAAATAATCCACACAGAATGATGATGCTTCAATGATATCTCCCTTATGAGATCATAAGTTTGATGCTTCACAATGTCTCTCCTTTCACCATGAAGAGGCCTCCTTATATAGGCTTGGAGAGGCCTAACCAATTAAGAGATTCTTTGGATAAGTTGAGGATTCTTCTCCTTTAGTTATGGATCTTCCCTAAGATCGAGCCTTGACCTCAGGTTCGAATCCAACCAACTCCAGATACGAAGGGATTCTTCCCTAATTTCTCTCAACAATCCAAAGAATCACTCAAAAAAGACCAGAGCTCCCTCAAGATGGGGTACAGAGCGTTAGAACGCTCCCCCAAAAGAGGTCACAGAGCATTGGCACTCCTTGATAGTATATAGGGGAGCGCTGCCTTCCAAAATTGATTTTTTAGTGGTTTTCTCAGTGGAAAAAGACTTGTACTCTTTGTCAAATGACTTCTTCTCTTCAAAACCAGTCTTTTGAGGTGTCTTGTAAGTGTTATTGATAATGTCGTCTGAGACACAACATAGGCAAGACGACAATATGGTATTTGCGACACTTGTGGGTGAAATGTGACACTTGCGACATTCGGTAATGACGACACTAGGCCATCATCACAATGAGTAATTTTTATGTGTAACAGATTTCCCCCCCAAAGTGCGAAGTTAGAAGATGAGAACTGATGAACGAGGTACTTTGTAGACTTTTTCAAGAAAGGGTATGGACTCAGAGAACCTGATAGAAGATGCACACAACCATCAAACAAATATAATGACATGTTTCAAACCCAAGGCAGGCATACCTATGCTAGAGTGATAAAAAATTTCAAGGTATGGCCACCATAAAATACACTACTGATCCATAATTATATTGACAAAAAGGTATAGCCACTGAAGATACAATGTGGATCTATACTCCTATGACTGGAACTRATAGTAGCCAYGAAGAATACACAGTGGATCTACAAKATGACAAGACATAGACATGACCAATACAAAGTGGATCTATGTGATAGTATATGTGTCAATGTTCAAAAGAAACTCTTTCGCAACCTGSGAAAAGTACATATAAGAGTGATGACTCAACCTAGGGTCTTCTTACCGATCCCTGATGTAGTACAAATCTAACCATATGAATAGATGTCCTGATGTCAAACATGGCAGAAACCACTTGATTATTGGTCAATGAGGTAAACCGTTAACAAGCACGAGGGAAATCACCATTGATGTCAATGATTCCCAAGGTACTCTAATAAATTCCAATGAATGTGAATGGATGAGTTGAAGTCGAACATTTGTGGAATCATCCGATCAGAGGTCTATGATGTAAACGCATTGTCAGATGCAAGGAGGCATGCCATTGAGGCATGCAGGTCCCAAGGTACTAATTGGTTTCTAAGTCTAGTTCCCAGATAATGTGCTGAAGTCGACAAGAATAGACTCGTCAAGGGAGGGCCTTGGTGTATCCCCCATCAACGACATGAAACTGACACAAAGATGTAATTGGTGGATCAAATGAACATGGAATGACACAGGATTGAAACATGACTTTGTGATGGTTGATTCTTGAGGCAGATACTTCCCTTGAACACTGAGGCATGACAACAAAAAATTGATAAGGATCAAAACTTGATAATGCAGTGGATACTATGACTTTCGTCGGGTGACCCAAAGGACTAAGGAAACTCAAAGGATTGGTTCAGTGCAGAGGTTTGGTGGATAAAAATGCGTGAAAATATAAAATGTCGTGTTCAAGGGTGACTGTAAGAATTATTGTTAATGTTCTCAAAAACTTCTTGGCTTGCTTCCTTCAATTTCTCCCCCATCCAGATAGACAAGTACCTATTTTTAGTTTAACGAGATCGAGAAGGGTAACACATGCTCAATATAACTCACCTTCAGTAAGTCCCTCTTCCTTTGTTTAACAAACTGGAAGAAGTAAGGGTTCAGTCCCATATGGGCCATTTAATGTATGATTTTTTAACGAGTCCAGAGAAGGTAAAATCAGTGATTTTTATATTTAGAGAGTCTAAAAATGACTTAAAGACGACTCCAATGTTGTCCTTTTTCTTAATGTTAGTCTCGAGAGGCTAAAAAAGAGATAAATTATCACTCGAAAGACGCCCTTTCAAACCTTTTAACGAGTGGGAAAGGAAGCAAGATCACTCGACAATCTTTTCACGTTTAGAGAGTCCTAAAAGAGCTTAAAGATGAATCCAAGGGGTTCCTTTTTCGTGTATCCATGCGGGTCTGAAAAAGAGATAAAAGATTACCCGGTGAGTTCTTATGTTTTTGAGCATGAGAACGAACTAAGACTATGGTCATGAATGTGACAAGATGAAAAAATGAACAAAACTTCTCTGAAACTTGCCAATAATGTCAAAACTGCATTCCAAGGGATTAATAAGGCCTCCAAAATATTTTCAAAACCCAAAATAACTATATCTTAGGAAAAATTGAAATTTATAATAGTAAAATGGGGTAAAAAATATCATTTACCATTTCATTTGTGCAAAGATTGATAGCAGTGGAGAATTTGTGCTTTGGAGGTGAATATTTCATTATTCGGTGCCAAAGCTATGGTTATCCATTTTCCTTGTCGTTTGGACTAGGTTAGTGCACTTCTTCCTTTCTTTCATTTGTACGGTTCAAATTTCATTTTAAGTCAATAAGTAGGTGCAAAAATTGATGCCCTGGGTTGGCTCAAGCACCCAAAAGGTCTCAACTCTCTTTTAGGATTAGTGGGGAAGTGCTTCCCAATTTTGAAAGCACCCCTATAAGCTAATGAAAGGCGTGCCAATGCTCTGTTGTAGTGGTGGAGAGGGTGCTGCCCAAAAACACAAGAAAAATGCCCAAAATTTGCCATCTCTTTCTCAAAATGTGAATGGTGCATTCTCAGTTTTTAGAGTGCTCTGGTGGCTACTGTGGGATGCATTAACACACTTATGTGCATATGAAAAGGGGCATTGGCCTCATAAACAAAGAAAACAATTTTTTTAAGTTTTTCAATTGCCCCAAAATTGCCGAAAAACATGACTAATGAATTTTGGTTGTTGATGATTGTAGGTAACTTCAGAAATAATCATGATCGAGTGGAAAGAAAGAGAGCACGAGCTCAATGATGTGGCCACATTGCAAATTCCCCTAACACGGGACGCATTGAGGAATTGTGGTCTCCTCAAGTTCTTCAAAATGCAAAAAATGAAGAAAGAGATTCTTCTTCTCGAGCATATGATTGGGTTATGGAACGTCGTGGAACAAGGGTTCCAAATTGGAATGCAAATTCTCACCATCGATTTGGAATATGTATACCTCCTAACCAGCTTCTCAAAAAGAGGATCCCCTATAGTTTTATCCGGATAGAGGGCACTTCCCGTGCCTATGGATGAGTACTTGGCAAACCATTGTGTCCCAGGAGCGAGATTAGTGGGAGGTAGAATCACAATCAAAGACATCGGGGATATACCTCTTCAGTTCATTCTATTTTCCATTATGAGTATAGCGAGAAGTACCAACTCACACCTATTTTCAATATCACAGGTGGCCTATGGTTTACAATTTCTAGAGCCAACACTGTTTA
>JASDQU011404310.1:0-10203 GCA_032191745.1 Picea mariana
GAAGTCAAATCATGATGAAAAAATATGTAGTCCTCGTATAGACCTTTCCAACGGGCTATCGTGCGCCTAAAACAAAGATCGTATGTAGAAGTTATGACCCTGGGAAGTTGATGTACCAACTTACCCCATCGGGGCCCACATGACTTTTGGCGCTTCATCTCTAAGTGTTAGATTTTTGGATGTTTAGGGCTTTCTCATTTATGCTTTATGTCAAAAGGCCTTTGGAGCATCATTGTAACCAACTTCTTGAGAATGAGCGTAGCTGACACATCTCTTCTCAGAGATAAGCTACCACCATTCTAGTTGGCTTGTGTGCTTTTGCGTTTTACAATCTTTTGTATTTCAAACAGTTATTAATGGAATCTGAGCTTTACTGTATTACTGTGTTCCTTGCCATATCTCTGTGTAATTATTTTTTATATCTCTATTTTATTTCTACCTTCATATCATTCCTAAAATAATCCGGATCACCATCCATGATAGTTTACAAGTTACAATACCTTATCTTACACCCTTCAATTGGGCACTTAAGAAATACACCAAATTTCTACAAATTTAAATTTCCTAATTAATTACCCAACTTATTTCTTTGTTATTTTGCATTTTGTGACACTTAATATTGTGGCTTATCATAAACCACAAGTTTCTTCAAGTGAACAACAATCATTTCAATGTGGCATTCCTTTAAAGATATTACTAATTTCACTACTCAAAAGACTAAAATCTCATTCAAAATATCTAAAAAAAAATGTTTCTCAAAAAATCCATAATCCATATTATATATATATATATATATATATATAATAATTTACATCATTATAATTATAATAGATGAATTAAGGAAACCATATATACGTTCATTTCCATAAATAATACAAATATATACAACACACAATTCTTAGGTTGTAACATAACTCTCACATGGCATGCAACTCTTTACATGTTCATAAATCCAAAATAATCCAATCCATCATAAATAATACAAATATATAGGTTGTAACATAACTCTCACATGGCATACAACTCTTTACATGTTCATAAATCCAAGATAATCCAATCCAACTATTTTTTAATCTTAGACTTCAATCATTAAATACAATAAAAATATAGTTATCAATGTTACATACTAGTGCATATTTATCACCCAAATATCTAGTATGAGTTTCAACTTTGTGCATGGGTTGTATTTTATGTCAAGTACTTTATTCTAAAATGACACATACAACACATTTGGGTGCTTCAAGCACAAATACATGTTAGTGTGCTGAACAAAAGTCATATTGAGGTGTCATTGTGTCTTGGCCACAATGATAGTCTTACCCTGCAACTAACTTTTTCCTTACAAAATGTTGACTTTGTTATATTATGGGACAACTTCTCAAAATTCTATCACCAATTGTTGAAACTTATCAATTAGTTTAATCTATAAATCCACTTTTCATCAATGTCCTTGTTGTGCTACTTATATGTCTAATATAATGCACTCATTAATTATCAATCTCGGATTTGTAATTAACAGAGTTACAAGACACCAGTAAGAAAGGTAATTTCTAATGTCACGAGTATAGAATCAAACTAATTTATGTATGCTGGAAACAAATCAAAATAGCAAACCACAATGCACTTTGGTTGTCTTTCACAGAGAGGCTATCTATTCCATTATGACACATGCAAGTATGAGATGGAATTGGTTTGATAGTTCAACTATGATGTTTGACCCAGAAAACTAACTATGCAATCCACACTTTTTGAAAGGAAATCACACATCAATCAACATAGCATGGGTAGTTCAATAGTCAATATGTTGGTTATGCTGTGGTTCACAATGAACTTCACTAGTTCTTATCCAAGTAGTTTTGACTATTGCTACCAACATCTATAATCACTCAAGGAAATCAAATTCATGAGAACATAAACATGGCATATGCAAAAATAGAGCAATTAAAGATCTCTAAGCAATTATAGAATGGAAATCTTAATCTAATCTGTACTGCTATCATCTAACAGAGTTAAAGATTTAGCTGATTCAATGTTTATACTACTGAAAACAAATACTAATGCTAATCTACAAAGAGGCTGACCTTTGTTGGGCGGTTGGCCCTTGCCGCTTCAATAGGTCAGCTATTGAAGTCTATAGGAAGCTTTCTTTTAACACACACATTACTCTCACTCACACTTCAAAACATAAAATCAAAACTCTCTTTAACAACTCAACTCATTCTTAGTCATGGATAATCAGAATATGGAGATAAAATGACATTCCATTAATCTTCACTCAGGATATGTTCTGTGCTATCATATGTTGCTCTACATATTGGTGATATGCTAACTCTCCTCCTCTTCTATCATACTTGCCATGGCTATTTAATAGTCTGAATTGTGAAACACAAGGAGGCGAAGTGATTTGCAAGTCAATCAGTTAAGTTTAATCATTCGGTTACATCTTTAGCTTCATCCTCATGACATGAAGTGCATGAGGATGAGGCAATCAACAAACTATTCTTATCATAGCAAATAGACGTCCACCAATTGACTTAGGCGAGATCTAGCACTTAACTTAGTGCATTAGACTCTTCCATATTAGTACCGGATCGTAATAGGTAGATGGTACTGGATCATGACAGAGCATAAAAGGTGGTACTGGATCATGTCAAAGCATGGTCATTGGTACCAGATCATAACGGTGTGTGTTGTTGGTACCAGATCATAACAGTGCGTGCTGTTTGTACCAGATCGCAACAGGTAAGATTTAGTACTGGATGCGTTTGGTACTGGATTCAGACAACAACAGTCTTGGTGCGCAGGTACCGGATAGCTGAGCTGGTACAGGAATGCTAGACATCTATAGGTCAAGGATTCACATATGACAAATCGAACATTAGTACATGAAATATTTAATTTCTTAACTCAATAAACCACAAATAGCATGAATTAACCATACTTTACCTTATGACCTTATTACTGGCAATTGGTAGCGTTCTTGTCATTCACTCAAGCTTTAGATAGGCCAAAATGGTATAGGTGAAGAGTATAATAGGGTAATGGGAATGTCAATTTCGGGTCTCAACAGCCCTTGAAGTTAGTTTGAAAAAAATAATGTTCAAATCCTATTATTTTAAGATTAGGATTCTTTTAGTGCCTTGCGTAAATTTGAAAATGTCAATGCCTTATAATCACTAAGCAATGTACAACCACAATATGGACCATTCCAAATCACTCTTTCTCATTATTTAGTTGATTATTTCTTTCTCATTATTTAGTTGAGTAAAAATTGTAATTTGTTTTTCTAATTTTCTTTTGTAATTTTTTTTTGAAATGAGTTTAGTCGACACATCTCTTCTTAGAGATAAGCTACCACCATTCTAGCTAGTTTGTATGCTTTTGCATTTTTTACAGTCTTTTGTATTTCAAACAGTTATTAATAGAATTTGAGCTTTACGGTATTACTATGTTCCTTGCCATATCTCTGTGTAATTATTTGTTATATATTTGTTTTATTCCTGCCTTCATATCGTTCCTAAAATAATCCAGATCAGTGGTATCAAAGCGGTCTGCTCCATGTCATTCTCAGTGCATGTCCCCAACAAGGTCATGGTATAGAGAGTTAGGTCTCAAGCTTGTATCCCTTGAGGAAAACCTCTCTCGCACACCTAAGAGACCTTCCATAGCGGAAGAAAAGAGGGACAACAAAATATGAGATCCTTTCAAATTGTTGCTCGAGGAAGCCCTTGTGCAATAGAGGAACAAGATGATGGATAGTTTCACCCAGATCCTTCGATGGATGTTGGAAAAAAAGGAGGCACCTTTAACCAACAATCACTTTAGAGGTGTGATTCCCTTCAAGGTACAAGTTAACGTTGATATTCCTTTATTTGAAGACCATATAGATGCCAATGCTTTGGAAAAGTGGTTAAATCTGCTAGAGGGTTATTTCTCCGTCTACAATTTTTTCAATAGTGAGAAAATAACCTTCGCGCTCCTTAAGGCCCTTCCCCATGTTAGATATTGGTGGGAGAATTACTGTGAGCAACATGCTGAGGATGAGTCTGGAATTTTTGGGGCAGGACCCACTTGGGCTGCTTTTGTTGATGCCCTCAAGGAACAATATTACCCTATTGGAAGAAAAATCCACAATGTTTTCCATGTATCATGCCTAAAGAAGGAATTGAGACAACATGTTGTAGATAATGAAGAGCTACCAATAGTTTATGAAGAGGGGCAATTGATCTTGATTCCAGAGGAGATTTTGGAGGTGAGAGAGAAATTGTTAAGAAATAGGGACATTAAGGAATACTTGGTCAAATGGAAATTTTTTCCTAGAGAAGATGCTACTTGGGAGAGTGAACATGTGCTACAAAAAACATGTTCAGGATTTCTTGTCGGAAATCAATTTCCAATAGGGTATATTGTGATGTTCCCCTCTCCTTGACAAGAAAAAATGAGGACTTAATAGTCTAGTCACCCCTCTAGACTATAGTCCAATGGGTAAAATGGGTTAGGAGGCACTAAAGTGTCACTAAAGGGCATAATGTTATTTTGTTAAAGTGAATTTGATGAAAGAAGAAAAAAAATTATTTGACTTAAAGAGGAAATAAAACAATAACCTTAGTAAAAGAAATAAAGAAAATCAACTGATGATCCAGGTGGATATTGGTGGCCACCCACCTATTCCAACTGGCTCCTCATGTTTGTTTTTGGTCAACATGTTCTTATGTACTACCTTGTAATTGTGAGTTCTACACTTTTGGGGAAGTATTAATCCCCACACATCCTCCAGGTGGATACAGGTGGCCTCTCGCCTAATCCAATTGGATTATTTTGTATGTTTTCATGTCGGCACATCTTGTTGTACTTCCGGGGCCGTTTTGGGGCCTTAAACATTTTTTTTTTGGCTTGCCATAGTCAAATTGTAGACATAGTCAGAGTTTGATGGAAAAATGTGTATCTCTATGAAATACCTTTCCAACGAACTATCACGTGCCTAAAACAAAGGTCGTATGCAAAAGTTACGACCCTAGGAAGTTGAGGTACCAAATTACACCAACTTACCCATAGGGCCCACATGACTCTTGGCGTTTCACCTTCTAGGGTTAGGTTTTTGGATGTCTAGGTTTTTGGCATTCATGAGTAATATAAAAAAGGCCTATGGAGCCTCATTTTAATCCATTCTTCTCAGACGGATGCATGTAGAAACCACATCTCTTCTCAGAGATAACTACCACCATTTGAGCAAGTTTTCAGTTTTGCAGTTTTATAGTTTCAACCTATTTCATTATTTAATAGAAGATATTGTTCACTGGATATTTGTGTTATTCTCCATATCTCCATGTTTATTGTATTCAGTCTATTAATCAGTTCGTTCCGCTCCTAAATTTGGATCAATGGTATCATAGCGGTCTTCTCTTCATTTATTTTTCTTCATGCATGTCCTCGACGAGATCTGGGTACAAGAAGTTGGGACTTGAACCAATCGAGCCATTACGAGATCGACCGCGCCGAGCCCGAAAAAAAACCATGGGGGACAAAAAGAAAGATGATGGAGCAGGAGATCCTATTAAAATGTTACTCGAGGAAGCCCTTCCGTAACAAAGAAACGAAATGATGGACAACTTCGCGCAGATCCTTTGATGACTACCCACAAGAGAAGAATCTTTATCAAGTGGCCAGGCAACCCCCTTCAAGGTACAAGTAAATTTTTATATTCCATTATTTGAAGGAATGATAGATGCAGATGCTGTAGATAAATGGTTGAATCTGCTCGAAGGATATTTTTCGGTCCACAATTTTTTTGATAGGGAAAAGATCACTTTTTCACTCCTCAAGGTCGTTCCCCATGTTAAAGACTGGCGGGATACTTACTCTGAGCAAAGGACAGTGGAGGAATCTATAATGTTTGTGGTGGCCCCTACATGGGATTCCTTTCGGGACGCCATTAAAGAACAATATTACCTTGTTGGAAGCTACGAGGACTAATACACCAGATGGACCACCCTATGTCAAGAAAGGGACCAGACAGTACCGGATTTCACTAATATTTTCCATACCCTACACACCAAATTGGGTATAAAAGACTCTAGGCGTCATATGGTGCTCAAATACTGTGGTTGTTTGCATAGATAAATTCAAACACAAATGGAGTTCCTGGACATCGCCTCTTTGGGCATGACTTATAGATATGCTGTCAAGATTGAGAAAATATTTAAGAAGAAACAACGAGAGTTTGGATCTGCAAACCCCTCATAGCTGAAGTAGGGAAAAGGCAACCCCAACCCACAAAGAAAGGGACCAAGTCGATATGGTCACCCTCAAAACAACCAATCCAAGCCGCAACACAACAAGGGCAATGAGAAGATGAAGAAGGACACGGGAAAATGGTGTGAGTACCATAAAATTCCTTGGCACAACACCGAAGAATGCCACTCCAAGCAGTCCCTCGTGGCCAAGATGAAGGATTCCGAGTCAGATTCTGATTCCAAGTCAAATCCTAAAGGAGGGAAGCGGATTATCGATGTTGAACCCAATGCTGTTGTCGCTACCACCAAAGTCTGACCAAGTGAACTAGAAGAACCAGAGGAAGGGGAACACCTCTTTCACTCGTAGATGTGGTTCAAGGGGGCTCCGATTCATTTCATTGTTGACAGCGATAGTCAGAAGAACCTGATTTCAACAGAGGTCATCAAGCGGCTGGACCTGCCAATGACACCACACCTGCAACCCTACACCATCTGTTGGCTTCACCAAGGAAGAGATCTCTGTGCAACCAACAATGTCGTCTTCCCTACAACATCAAGCCTTTCAAAGATGAGGTAATGTGTGATATTTCTGCCCTTGAATTTTGTGATGTTCTTTTAGGACAACCATATTTGTGGAAGCATCATGCTGTGTATGAGTCTAGACCTCGTAGTGTTATCATTACTTTGGGTAGATAATTGTACAAGATCCCAAAGGTAGCGCCTCCTACTACTATTTCTTTAATCTATGCTAAGAAATGTAGTAAGGTCATTTCACAAATGAGGAAGTTCGTCTTCTTTGTGATTTGTGCTCACAACAAGCAGAAGGTCACCGCCACATCCATGGCCTCTACACAACGCCTCTCTTTGCAGCAAAAGCAAGTGGACAAAATCGTGGAAGAATACAGAGACAACTTCTCTTCACCTACAGGGGTACCGACACACTACCAAGTCAAGCATCCAATTGATTTGACTCCCGATGCATCTCTACCTAATGGACCAATCTATCGGTGCTCGCTAATGGAGAATGACGAAATTAGGCATCAGATCCGAGAGCTTCTTCAAAAGGGGCACATCAAACCCATATCTTCCCTTTGTAGAATCTCGATTGTACTGGTGCAAAAGAAGGAAGAGACTTGGCGAATCTGCATTGATTACAAAGCCTTAAACAAAATCACAGTTAGGAACCGCTACCCCATTCCTAGGATTGATGACCTTCTTGACTAACTCAAGGGGGAAAATTTCTTCAGAAATATTGATCTAAAGTTTGGATACCACCAGGTTCCCATCGAACCAAATGATGTATGTGTTAGAACCAGAAGTCACCCCTGGATTACGGCAGAGGTAAGCCTGATACCTATCAGTATTTTATGTCACAAATTGGTTATAATATGGTCAAATGGGCACAGTCTCAATAAAATATCGTCTTAACTTAGAAAACTAGACTGGTATGCACAAGCAGGTGAGGTGTTAGTTTAAATTCAGTCAGTAGGTTGTAGTAAGGGTGAATAGGAGGAATACTTTGGTGAGAAGGGTGTAGAGGTCTGCTGCAGACATCCGGTCTTCCAGCAACCCAAAGAGGAAAGACTCAAACACAAGATCTTCTTGAAATTCAAATCTCAAAGAAACTGAAAGAAATTATAACAACATTACAATCAAACTCCCATCATAACACAGTCACAACAATCCATGTGAATCAGTCATCATAATTCCTTTCAGTAATAGAGGCAAATAAGATGGAGTAAGAAAGATGACTTTCATTAAACAAGAAGTCTCAAATACAAATACATAGCCAGAAAACCAGAAGCTTCATTAAAAATTTACAATACAAGAGCTTTTCTCTACCATCGACCCTTAACAAAATGTCAAAATTGAGTATTTATACTTAGAACAAATTGCCAACACCAAGAGTGTGACCTGGCTAAAGCAATCAAATCTTTGTGTCTGTATCTTCTTCTGTCAGGCTACACTTGCACTCCTCTGTTAGATGCAATATCAGATCGGTATGGCTCTGACAGGGAGATCCGTCCACAGGGGTACCATGGGATGACCTCTCCAAAACCTCCATGCCTTCCATTTATGGATTGAGCCAAGGTTTCAACCACCTGCTCAATTTACATTAGCTGCTTTTCCCCTAAGAGTGATCGAGACGAAATGCTTAGCTGATGACCACGTGCCTTCTCTCCAAGGCTCAGAATCTATCCTCCTTTCCTCTGGCCCCTCCTCAATGTAACCCAGGTCCATGACCCTATGCTAATGGCATCCCGACATTTCACGTTTCGAGGGTTTTCATATGGCTCATCTTCAGATTTCCTGATATCAGAATCAACGAAATCGCTTATCTGATCGACGGTCAAAACTGCTTCTCAACCAATGGCTGCGATGCTTCTTCTAGACTCTGAAATAGTCCTCTATACGTGACTGGGGGGCGGATGATCCTCCTAAACCTTACTTTCGCATGAACATGGGCCGTGACCTAGAACCTATCTCCAAAGGTGCTTCAAGTTTTCTCTTTTCGGGGATTCCTACATGCTAGACTTCAGAATTCTCGATCCACAAAACCATGAAATCTTTGATCAGGCACCACATGATCCTCCAGTTTGGACGACCCAGATCATTTGACAACTTTGCACTTCACGACATTTGTTTGTGGCTCAAATCAAAACCCCCGAAACCAAGTTCCGTGACATTCCTTAATCCACTGCCACCTGTCCCTTTACATCGGATGACCCTGATTAACATCGGCATTTTGGGACTCGGGGCTTCGTGCCTTGATCCATGTTGAAACCTCCAAAATGAGAAATCACAATTTTTCTTATCTGTTGCCACGTGCTCCCCTAGTTGGACGGCTCATATCATTTCGCCACTTTGCTTTTCGTGAGTTTGCACCGTGTTCCATGCTGAAATATCCGAGTCACAAAATCACAATTTCTTGGATCGGGTGACACGTGTCCTTCTGAAATGAACAACCCAGATTATTTCACGATTTCGCATTTCACGAATCCTCATGAATCTTCCCTTTGACTGCTCCACTTTGCGAGTCAGCGAAATGATAATCTTGTGCCACATGTCCTTCTCGGGATCAACGACTAGGATGGAGCTCGCGATTTCAAACCTCTAATGCTATATTTTGTGCAACAGTAATATCCTGATCACCCAATCTTCGTCGATCTGATATGATTGATGGATATCCATCGTTGGAAATTGATCTTTCTCGCTCGCTTGATTTTCTTTTATAGCAGACTGCTTCAAGTACTGTGCCTAGTTCTCACGAATGCGACCTGTGTATTTTACTTGAATGACTAGCTAAGGGCTTGGGAAAACAAAATATCAGGGACAGAGAAGGAGAGGGGAATGATCGGCCTAAGAGAAAACTGGAAGGATGAGGACTGACACTTCTGGGGTAGACAAAGAAGAAAAATATAAGCCGAAAGGAAAAACCTTACAATTGGGTCTTTAAAAGGAGGAGAGACATGCAAAAATACAGACTTAGGTAGAAACCAAAAACCTTTAAGGTTTTGACAAGTTTATGTTATGACATTTGGCTCCAGAGGATATGGCATGCTCCCTGCAAGCTGCCAAGAACCAGTAGTTCTAGTGCCTTAGCTGTTGGGCTATGGAGTCTAGCTCAAAACTTTCATTGAAGAAAACAAGGAAATATGTACATTGCTTTACCTAAAAATGAAAATAAACACATGGGCTCCATACAAGAGATTATTTATGTACAATCCTAGGCTAACTGATTTTTACAAAACACTAGGTGAAATAAAACTTCCACCATAGCCACCCAGATTGCTCGGTAATATAATCCTTCTTTTCACTGCAAATGATCCACAAAAGGTAAGGGAAGTATGATAGCAGAATGAGAAAATGATTTGGAACACCAACCATACCCCTAAGTGATAATAATATGAATAGCCTTGCAGGCTCCAGTTCTTTTGGAAAACATAGCTCCATGTACAACCCCACGGGG
>JASDQU011404310.1:10253-24858 GCA_032191745.1 Picea mariana
CTTGTAGGATCCAGTGCTTTTGGAAAACATAGCTCCATGTACAACCCCACGGGGTCACACAATTTTTAATCAGGAAAAATAAACTGGAAATAAATTAGCTCCTGCGCTTCCTGTTTTCTCAACTATCATTTGATGTTCTCAGAGTGTATAGGTGGGTAGAGGACTGATGTGGGTCGACTGATCCTAGGTGATACTTGCTCATTTACAGGTTCAAGACAGGAGACAAATTGTACCTTTAGCTCCTCCATTTCTCCCTTGTCTGCTCGGATAACATCTACTAGATGAGAGCAAGAAGTCTCTTCATGTATATTTGTGGATGGCTCTTTCTCTCTATGATGCTGCTCTTGGTAGGAGGTTTCTCTTTCATAAGAAGATTGGAAGCCCATGCTTTCTTCTTTTGAATACTCTTCAGGGGTAGGTGAGATCAAAACTCTTCTATCCTGCGAAGAGAAAAGAGCAATATCTTGATTCTTTTCTTCAACCATTTCTTCTTTTAAATCAGAGACAATAGGTGTACTAGGGGTGGAAGATAATGCATCCATAGTTATTCCATCATCAATGCTATCATCAATCACATCTGGAAGGACTTCTTCTTGGGAAATAGAGAGAGAAAACTTTTCATCCGTATTGGCAAGATACTCACTTTTGTCCTCACTTTCTTTCTCAATCAGATCTTTACCAGACTCATAACACGAGGAACACTCAATCATCTGCAGAATGTGGAGTGAAAACCTCTTACAACAGTCATCAAAAATAAGATGAGCCGGGTAAATCTTCCCGTAATACGAATTAAAAGAATCATGAAAATACTTCAAAGAATGGATACTAGAAGCAGGGAGAGATAGACACCATCCAAGAGCATCTTCTTCTAGAGAAAAACAAAACATCTTGATCCAGACATCCTCGTGAAAGAAACCATTTTCAAGCATGTATGCATGAAATTTTAATAAGTGCTCACCGATATGGTCATGCTTGCTTCCTATGAATCTCAGAAGATAATAATCCCATTCGTTTATAGCCGGCACTGGATGTGGATAACCATATATGGCTAAGAAATTGAAAGGGGAAAACTTATGAACCAAGATAGCTGAGAGATGTGGCTCCTCCTTTTCTCCTTCATGGTTTTCCCTAGGATCAGTTTCACAATCACTATAATCAGGAACCATGGAAGAGCTCTACTTTTTGTCATCCTCGCTGGGATATCCATCAAAAGCTATTTGTTCTTGGTTGGTATCTGACATCACTCCTTCATCATAAGAAGGGATGCCAAAAACCTCTGTTCCAAGGACTGAAATATCCTCTGCATATTCTTCGTAAGAGAGGCGAGAAAAATCTTCCTTCAATCCCTCCATCCTTGCAGAAAGAGATTTTAATAGCTCCATCAAATCCTCCGAGGTATATCCTTCATTCTCACAGCTTCCGTCCTCATATCTTTTGTCCTCATGGATTTCATTTGAAATAGTCATTCCTTGAACACAATCTTTATATTCTTCACAAAAATTATGACAAATTAACTTGGAAGAATAAAACTGTTGACAGTGTCTATTGAAAGCTGCATGAAACTCTCCTAGGGAGGGGATGATAGCAGGGGGCAAGGATCTAAACCACTCACGAGCATCCTCGTCTAATAAGAACATGAACATCTTAATTAATACATCCTCATGATGTATCTCCCACTGATGCATGAGTTCATGAAACTCACGAAGACGCTCGACATGATTGTCATCTCTGTGTCTTCTAAATATAGGCAAATAATCACCCCATTTGTCCACAATAGGGACAACATTAGAAAAACCGGGAACAATAGAAAAATTAAAGGGAGAAAACCTTTGAGCCAGGATTTTTTCCATTTCAAACCAGTGGAGTCACCAATCGATCCTTTAACCATGGAGTCATTAGGTGAATGATATATAGAATGAGTATGTATGGTCTTTGTCCACCATCAAAGACCAGCTCTGATTGTTGTGTTCTCCCAGGGGCTACCAGGTGTAGCCAGAAGCAGTCACACTGAAACAACAGAGATGAGACAATGGAATTGCCACAGTGGAGTCGCTAGGTGCAAGTTGAAATATTCAAAAGGTTCTGAATTTTGATGCACCTTCAGAATCAGAAGTTCATTGTCGTTCTACCCAGGGAAAATATTCAATTCATTCCCAACAACAACGCCATAAATATTAGCACCAGAAGTCACCCCTGGATTGCGACAGAGGTAATCCTGATGCCCATCAGTATTTTATGTCACAAATTGGTTATAATATGGTCAAAGGGGCGCAGTCTCAAGAAAATATCATCTTAACTCAGAAAACTGGACTGGTATGCACAAGAAGGTGAGAAGGGTGTATTAAGGGTGAATAGGAGGAAGACTTCGGTGAGAAGGGTGTAGAGGTATGCTGCAGACATATGGTCTTCTAGCAGCCCAAAGAGGAAAGACTCAAACATAATATCTTCTTGAAATTCAAATCTCAGAGAAACTGAAATAAATTATAACAACATTACAATCAAACATCCATCATAACACAGTCACAACAATCCATGTGAATTAGTCATCATAAATCCTTTCAGTAATAGAGGCAAATAAGTTGGAGTAATAAATATGACTTTCATTAAACAAGAAGTCTTAAATACAGATACATATCCAGAAAACCAGAAGCTTCATTAAAACTTTACAATACGGGAGCTTTACTCTGCCATCGAACCTTAACAAAACTTCAAAACTGAGTATTTATACTCAGAACAACCTACCAACACCAGGAGTGTGACCTGGCTATAGCAATAAAAGCTTTGCGTCTGTATATTCTTCTGTTAGGCTGCACTTGCACTCCTCTATCAGACGCAAGATCAGATTGGTATGGCTCTGGCAGGGAAATCCATCCACAGGGGTACCATGGGTTGACCACTCTAGAACCTCCATGCCTTCCATTTATGGATTGAGCTGAGGTTTCAATCACTTACTCAATTTACATTAACTGCTTTTCCCTAGAGAGTGACCAAGACAAATGCTTAGGTGACGACCACGTGCCTACTCTCCAAGGCTCAAAAGATAGCCTCCTTTCCTCTGGCCCCTCCTCAATGTAACCTAGGGCCATGACCCTGTGCTGATGGAATCCCAACATTTCATGTTTCGGGGGCTTTCATATGGCTCACCTTTAGATTTCCTGATATCAGAATCGGAGAAATCGCTTCTCTGACAGATGGTCAGATCTACTTCTCAACCAATGGCTGCGATTCTTCCTCTGGACTCTGAAATAGTCCTCTATACATGAATGGGGGCCGAATTCTCCTCCTAAACCTTACTTTCTCATGACCATGGGCCGTGACCTACCACCTATCTCCAAAGGTGCTTCGGGATTTCGCTTTTCGAGGATTCCTACATGCTAGACTTTAGAATTCTCAATCCATGAAACTGCGAAATCTTTGATCAGGCGCCACGTGCTCCTCTAGTTTGGATGACCCAGATCATTTCACGACTTTGTGCTTCATGACATTTGTTTGTGGCTCAAATCAAACCCCCGAAACCAAGTTCCATGACATTTCTTAATCCACTGCCACATGTCCCTTTGCATCAGACGACCCTGATTAACATCGACATTTCGAGACTCAGGGCTTCGCACCTTGCTCCATGCTGAAACCTCTGAAACGTAAAATTATGATTTCGATTATCTGCTGCCACGTGATCCCCTAGTTGGACAGCTCATATCATTTCGTGACTTTGCGTTTCGCGAGTTTGCACTGTGTTCCATGCTGAAATCTCCGAGTCACGAAATCATGCGATTGCTTGGATCAAGCGACATGTGTCCTTATGAAATGAATGACCCAGATTATTTCACGATTTCACATTTTGCAAATCCTCATGAATCTTCCCTTTAACTGCTCCACTCTGCGAGTCAGCGAAATGATAACCTTACGCCACGTGTCCTTCCCAGTATCAACGACTAGTATGGAGCTCGCGATTTCAGACCTCTGACGCTATATTTTGTGCAACTGTAAGATCCCGATCACCCGATCACTGTCGATCTAATCTGCCTGATGGATCTCCGCCGTTGGAAAATGATCTTTCTCACTCGCTTGATTTTCTTTTATATCAGATTGCTTCAAGTACTGTGCCTGGTTCTCACAAATGAGGCCTGTGTATTTTACTTGAATGACTGGCTGAGGGCTCAGGAAAACAAAATATCAGGGACAGAGAAGGAGAGGGGAATGATCAGCCTGAGAGAAAACTAGAAGGCTGAGGATCGAAACTTCTGAGGCAGACAAACAAGAAAAATATAAGTCGAAAGGAAAAACCTGACAATTGGGTCTACAAAAGGAGGAGAGAAAGGAAAAAATACAGACTTAGGTAGAAACCACAAACCTTTAAGGTTTTGACAATTTTATGTGATAACAGTATGGAAGACAACCTTCAAGTCTAAAGAAGGTCTCTACGAATGGCTAATCACGACCTTTGGCTTAAAAAATGCACCATCCACTTTCATGAGGTTGATGGATGACGTATTGAGACTATTCACCAACTCCTTTGTGGTGGTATACTTGGATGACATACTCATCTTTAGCAGAACGTGGGAATAACACATGCAACATATTCAATAGGTTTTGAGCACTCTGTGACAACACAAGCTATATGCCAACTTGGAAAAATTCTTATTTGGCATGAACAAGGTCCAATACTTGGGCTACATTGTTGATGAGAATGGGGTACATGTTGATCCAAATAATATCCAAGTCATCCATGACTGGACATCCTTGACCACACTGACCGAGCTTCGGAGATTTATGGGGCTAGCCAACTTCTACCGACGGTTCATGTTGGAATTCTCCCATAGTGCATGGGCCCTCAGCCAGGTGACCAAGGGTGGTGGTAGGGCCAAGTTCGTGTGGGGGAAGGAGCAACAACGAGCATTTGATGATCTAAAGCATCGCTTGTGCTCAACTCTGGTAATCTCCTTTCCAACAACCATTAGAGATTGAGACTGATGCATCTAACTATGCTGTGGGCACAGTTCTCACTCAGCATAGGCATCTGATGGCATACCATAGTGAGACACTCTCCGATACTGTCCAAAAATACCCCACCTATGACAAGGAAATGTATTACATTGTACAAGCCTGTCATCAATGGAAACATTACATTCTAGGGAAAGAGACGATCATACACACTGATCACAATCCTTTGCAGTTGATATAAACACAGGCGAATTTGCAAAATGACCTCCATCATAAGTGGTCCACCTACGTGAAATGGTTTCATATCAACATCAAGTATAAGACAGGTATCTCCAATCATGTCATTTTTTGCCTCATTCAGCACCCTGTGGATGCACTTACCACTGTGCTCCATTCCCGTGGACATGAAGTCTCTGAGTGGCCCCAATTTTATCAACAAGATCTGAACTTTGCCACCACATATCAACTCTTGGGTACAAGCGCAACTGTCATTGATTTTCACATTCAGGATAGACTCTTATGCCACCTGGGCCATATCTGTGTTCCTACAAGCGAGCGTGCAAAGATTATTCGGGAAGCCCACTACAGTCGGGTGGTAGGACAGTTTGGCGTAGAGAAAACTGTGGCTGTTCTTTAGAAAAAAAATTATTGGACAAAACTTCGACAGGACGTCAACAAGTATATCAGATCTTGCACTGCCTATGCCATTTCCAAGCCAGACATCAAGAAGCAAGGCTTATATACCCCTCTTCCTATTCCTGAGAAGCGTTGGGAATCCATCTCAATGGATTACATGTCTGGCTTGTCATCCACCAAGAAAGGAAATGACTGCATGTTTTTGGTTGTTGATTGGTTTTCGAAGATGGCCATACTCACAGCATGTAAGAAGAATGTCACAGTGAAAAATACTACCAAGCACTTATTCGAACGAGTGTGGGACGACTTTGGGATCCATAGACCATCATCTTCGACTGAGACACCATGTTCCTCAACACCTTTTGGTCGAGTCTCTGGTTTCTGTTGGACACCAATCTCACAAAATCCACTTCTTTCCACCCCCAAACCGATGGCCAAACAGAGTTCGTCAATTACATGATTGTGCATATCCTGTGCATGTACAATTCTAAGCATCCACGTACATGGGACAAGAGTCTCCCCTATGTCCAACAAAGTTACAACAAGGCTCTCCATAGTTCCATCGACCATAGCCCATTTCAGGTGGGTTTGGGATTCCAACCCTTGGGACCCATTGATGTTGCACTCCTTCTTGCCACTGCATAGACATAATCTTCCCCTGATCAGTCTGTGGTTGACAAAGCCACCAGATTCATTGAGAAGATTCAGCACGTTCGCCAACAGGTCTAGGAGATTTTGCAGAAATCCAATGCTAAGTACAAGTAACGCCATGGTCAACACAAGGTACCACACTAGTTTCAGGTTGGCAACAAAGTTTGGTTACATCTGTAGAAGGAGCATCTCACTAGGCCCCATCGGAAGCTTCACCCACTTCGTTATGGGCCTTAAACTATCACCAAGGTTGTGGGTAGCAATGCTTTTGAGATCAACACTCCACCCTTCCTTGGTCTACATCCAGTATTCAATGTGGACCTCCTTCGGCCATATTTTCCACCATTATTGGATAATTTTGAGATCGTAGAACAAATAACACCAACAGAGATCAACCCTGACTACATGGAACAAGCATCCATTGATCGAATCATGGACACACAGGTCAAGGGAACTCGCCAACAATGGATCTAGATTTATCAAGTTGTCAAGGCAGGGAAACTCCTACACCAAGGAAAGTGGCTTAGCCGGGGAAAAATAAAACAAAATTTTCCTCACTTGATGGGGGAACTCAACACAATGGACACCATTTCTTCCTAAGGGGGGAGGATTGATCCAGGTGGATATTGGTGGCCACCCACTTATTCCAACTAGCTCCTCGTGTCCTTTTTTGTTCAACACGTTCTTCTGTACTACTTTGTAATTGTGGGTTCTACACTTATGGGGATGTCTGAAGCCCCACACATCGTCCAGGTGGATACAGGTGGCCTCTCGCCCAATCCAACTGGCTTATTTTGTATTTTTTCATGTCATCCCATCTTGTTGTACTTTCGATGCCGTTTTGGTGCCTTAAATGTTGTTTTTTTGGATCGCCACAATAAAACTTTAGACGAAGTTAGATTTTGATGGCGGAATGTGTAGCTCTATGAAATACCTTTCCAAAAGGCTATCACGTGCCTAAAATGGAGGTCGTATGCAAAAATTTATGACCCTAGGAAGTTGAGGTACCAAATTAGACCAACTTACCCTTAGGGCCCACATGACTTTTGGCATTTCACCTTCTAGGGTTAGGTTTTTGGATGTCTAGAGTTTTGGCATTCATGATTAATATAAAAAAGGCCTATGGAGCCTCATTGTAATCCATTATTCTCAGATGGATGCACGTAGCAGCCACATCTCTTCTCAGAGAGAGCTACCACCATTCGAGCAAGTTTTCAGTTCTGCAGTTTTACAGTTTCAGCCTATTTCATTATTTAATAAAAGATATTGTTCGCTAGATATTTGTGTTATTCTCCATATCTCTATGTTTATTGTATTCAGTCTTTTAATAAGTTCGTTCCACTTCTAAATCCATATCAACTAATAATTATAATATGGAGGTATAAAAGAGAGAGGAGGACACCTCATTCCTCATCCATGTCATTTTCTCTATTTGCTTCTTGGGATATTGAACTTACGTTTTGAGGGTTTTGAGTAAACAAACCCTAGAGACCAACAAGGAGGCGAAATATACCTCTGTTTTAGGTCCAATATTGGCTAAGGAGGTGAAATATTCCTCCCTCACCATTCTATTCAACTACATGTGGTTTCTACAGTGACAAGGAAGAGGCAAGACACATATTAGGAGTTTTCTATACGTCTAGCATACTGCTGAAGCTAGATCAATTTGATTTGGGTAGAAGGAGGAAGATTTGAGGATAATATCTTTCTCGAGGGATTTTTCATGCCAAGATATCCCTTTTTCATATATTCTTGGAGGGGTTTCTCTATAGATTGATTTATTGTGACCAGGGGGATAATTTCCTGAAGGAGGGTGCAATGCTCATAGTGGATCTAGTGATTTGGAGGGTGATATCACTCCTAACAGATAAGAGATTCATCACAAGTGTTCACTATCATCAGATCTATAAATATATAGTTGATTTCATTTGTTTGGAGGCTAAATAGGAGGAAACCAAAATTCCTAGAGGTTTTCCCAGCCAGGAAGTGCGCAACTCAGCCATATTAGGGTGCATAAGTTTAGAAGGGAAAGAAATTGATCTTGTTTAGCTTTGCATGTGACTGCTGAAGGAATTAGAGGGTTTCACCTACACTTATTTTGTATCTTGGAAGAATATTCAGCCCCAAATTTCATATCTTATCTATTTTTTTCCATATCTATGGATCCCATGTATGGAGGTCAACTTATTATCTAAATAAAGGTCATATATGAAGTTATTAGGCATTCTATTGTGTTATATGTCTTGTATCTTGTTATATACTTGTATTTTTGTTCTATACTCATGATGCAGGTGTTATAAATCTCAATAAACTGCACCCAACACAATTCTTAGAAGTAAAACCTACAAAAAACACACAAACAAAACACAATCAGTTCAAAAAGTCAGCCTAATTTCCTAGAAATATAGCTTGGGAACATTACATCTTCCCCCTGAACCTACACAACAAAAGAATGGGATCTTCTTCTTTGATAAATAGTCCCTCAGACTGTCCTGATTCCTTTATAGTGCTAAGAAACATGTTGACCAAAGAATCTCTCTATTGGGATTCTAGGTATTCTTAGTTGTATGTCATATTTTCCAATCACAACAACATAATAATTATTATTAGAAGTACATTGGGAAAAAACATAAACATGCATAAAGGTACACTACAAAGTGCCACATGTAATATTTTACCCATCCATCCAAGATGTACAATAATTCATACCATAACAAAAATAATGAATACATGTTTAGATCCCAAACATTATATTTTCATGCCAATCTCTCACCACATGGTCTTCATTAGAAGCCCACGTTTCACCTCTAATCCCAAGCTTAGGATAACTTAAATGAAGGTTGATAATGAAAGATTAATAATCAAAGGTTTAATGACTTTAGGATATATCACTAGCTAAGGTTTGTAATCAAGGGTCCAAGGACTTAGGTTAAATAATTAACTAAGGTCCTATCCCCCTTATCCCTCTTTCACTCGCCCCACTTGTGGAATCATAGCCCCGATCTCTTTTTAGTCCTTCCTCATTTGCAATAGTTAGGGCTTTCGTATTGTAATCAAATGTATAATTATAATTCACATATGGTCTTAGCTTATAGCCATTTATTTGTTACATTTACATCATATTCTAGGTAAAAATTGAGGGTATTACACCCCCCCCTTAAATTGCACTTCAATGCATATCAATACTATATGCAATAAAAACACTTTACATCAAAATTTCGAGTTGTAATGAGTCCATTGGACCTTTACCTACCCTATTTCTCCATTTCAGAGAAACATGACCTTCTTATCTAGGATGCACACTAGTTTTACTTGCATATATCCTTCTATTTCCACCTAAATCAAAGCTTAATCAATAACATGGTTAGGGTCAATGTTATCACCTAAATTTCACTCACAAGTGAAATTCTAGAGAAAATACAATGAAGCATCACTAGATGGAAATAATGAAAGATAACAACTCTACCTCATAGCTACTTTACACACCCTACTTAGCAAGAACATCCTTACAAAAATGGTTGTTTATCCACTTTCTTTTACCTTCCTATGATAGCACCAAGGAGACTTGCGTGGAATATCATTCAATACCCGCACAAGTCCTTTCAAGTGTGTGAGTGCCTCCTTTCAAGTGAACTTATGGATTATAGGCTTGGTTTAGGTGACTCTAGAGTTATGTACAAGGTGAACTCAAGCCTCTAACTCATCAATGTTTATTACTTTGGATTTCCCAAGAGTTTCCATCAAGCATTGGGGATCCCATTTTGAATTAGGAGCATTCACATTGGAACTAGTTCTTCTTTGGAGCTTAGAATTTAACTATAAATGAAATCCATGGGGTACCATTTGAAAGGAAGAATAATTGCAAGGTTATGCTAGAGGAATGAGCTTATAGATCCATGATCTCACTCTCCCATCTCTACCATTCATTTCCTTCCTACTTTCTTGTATTTGTTCTTCAAGGAACCAAGAGTTCTTCATTCACCATAGTTGGAGAGAGATTTCAAGAAGGAAGTTGGCCCATCCAAAAGAGAGTGTTTGATCCCACTTGCTTCCATTCATTCTTATCAAGTGATATTACAAATTTTATTCTTTTCCATTGCACTAATATATTAGTATTGTTTATTCCCTCCTTTTCTTGTATTTGACTAGTGTTGGAACCTCAGGTTCTAATAGTTCATTGCACTTCTCCTAGAATCAATTGTTCGGTTTGTTGACCAATAGTTGGAAATAGTCGATCGAGAGATCGACCAAAAGTTGACATAAATCTGTCGAGTTGTCGACTGACCCTTTGATTGGACAATCGACTAACAATCGAAGACATTCAATTGATGGATCGACCAACCAAACAATTGACTATGAGTTGGATGCATGGATGTTGGCTCAAGAAAATTTGATGAGATGACTAGACAACACATATTTGATAGAGTTAACTCTAACCACCAATGATTGTATGAGGACAAGACCCTATTTCTAGGAAGTTGGTTAGATCTTGAGACTATAAATAAAGGACCCAATGGGTCATTATTTGTATGTTATGTATATGGTTGAAATGCAAGAAATTATGTATAATATGCATTATGATTTTCTGATCACAATGCACTATGATTAAGTGCTATAATGGTGTATTTAGACACCATCGATCTTTTCTGAAGTTATTCCTCTTCAATTATCTATAGTTCTATTAATTTCTTTCGTATCGGGTTACACCTAATCCCCAACATGGTTTCAGAAAAAGGTTGACACCTCTCCTATTTTATGCAAATACTAATAAGTTATATTTGTTCATGGTTGACTTTGGGTCGGTAATTTTCTAATTCTAACATGTGGAATCAGATCATATGTGTTATATATCGAAGATGTCTTTGAAAATCAATCTCATTATTTTGAATGGATCAAATTATTCTATATGGGAACTAGATATGGAAACTGTTGGGCTCCAGTTTTGTCATATTTTCCGTCATACAAATACACTCATCATTACACCTTCTCCCTTCATTTCGTCCATAATATATCCCTATTTACACCATAAACCTCCATTATCTCCTGTTATTTATCCTATGTGGTTAATACATAATTTTCCATAATTTTAGTGATTAAAAGGACTATTATACAATAGTTTTTCTGATGATGGATTAATCCTATTTTGTGTCCAAACAATATGTTCCCGCACTGGAAGTCATCTAGTACCTGCATTGGAGGTCATTCAGTACTCCAAGTCATATGGTACCAGAAGGTTCTACAGTCAACTGGTACCTGCACAGTCATCCGGTACCCACACTTTATGTCATCCGATACCCACACTCCATGTCATCCAGTACTTAGCTCATTCGGTAACAATTCTATGCTCGTCCGGTACCAATGCTGTGCTTGTCTGGTACCAACATCAACAATTGTCTAGTACTAGAAATAATTTGAAAATTTGAAAAGATTATAGAAGAAAATTGGGGACATGGGTTTTTTCCAGAATGACATTTACATGCAGAAACATGGGGCATAATTCACCTAGATCACATGTGTCAACCTCCAACTCAGGGGGAATGATTATGCAAAAATTAGCAAAAATCTCAAACTGCCAACTTGCACCTTGATTTTCGTGCAGATGGTATCAGATCTAGATATTCTACGATATGGGTTTTGTCTAGAATGTGAAAAATTGAGTAACTTTCAAACACTTTTCCAAAATTCTAATTGGTGTAGAATATATGGGTGGATCTCTAAATTGAATTTGCCCAAATTTATGAAAAACCCAGATTTTTGGGATTTCTACCTAAAAATGTAAAATTTGAAATATGAGCATTGGGATTCGGTCCCATCCACTCATCAATGATTTTTGATGTATAAATAAGCCTCATAGGGTTATGAGAAAATCCAATTATCATTATGGGACATTCATTGATAGTTAAGGTCAGAATGCTATTGTGAGAGTGATCTTCCCTTTTGTAATTTCTGAATTTGATGAAATGAAAGAGTTATTGCTCCTATGCATGGTTCTAATCATTCAAGTGATATGATTTATTTCAAGAAGCACTCACCACCTAGGAAGGGCCCCTCAGAGTGAGTAAGTCTTTCCATATTTCATTTACTTAATAGTTAGATTTTATTTCATTCACATTTTTAAATTTTTGTTCATGTGTAATTTGATTTTTTTATACAGATCATGCTTGATTGTAATTTCAATTTCATTTTATGAATTCATGTTTAACAAACACTCATATTTCAGTGTGTGGGTTATTGTTTCAGCTATAGCCATTGATTGCATTGTTAAATTTTGATTGATCTTCATTGATTTGATTCAAAACAGAGAATATAAAACACATTTAATTCCTAGTCGTTAATTAAAGATCTCTGGTACGAAGTGTTTCCATGAAACAAAGTATGAGATTTTCATAGTTAGTTAATGAAAAGATAAACCATAAGTTTCTCATGCGATGATTTTATTATATTCATTACACTTCAGCACATTGAGATCATAGGTTTGATTTCATTACTTTGAGGATTTTAAGTAAGTTGTTAGAACTCTGATTTCATAAAAAAAACATAGGGATCTCAATAAATTTCTATCTCAAGAATTCTTAAATACAAAATCAAGAAATAACCCTGAGAAATATGAATCGAATTGGAATGATTACAGATCAGGTTGCAACACGAATTCCAGAACCAGATCTAACTTTTAATTTGCAAATTGGTTCTGCATTAAATAAGAGGTAAAATAATCAGGGTTGAGCAAAGAGAAGCATTCAAGCATACTTATAAACATAGGAGTATTTATTGCCATTAAATGAATTGATTATCATTTATATACATTGGAACAAATCAAAATCCTGAGAAGGAAACTTGATGGAATAGAATTGACTGTTAGTTTGACTGAGTTTTTAGAGGGATTGGGTATTATGACAAGTCATTATTTCAAGGGTGTGGTTGAAGATTTAGTACTTGTTTTACATATTATTTGATTGCGTACTTAGTTTGTATGAGTGGTTTGTATTACGAGTTCAATTACTAGCTTTCAGATTTCAAGTTGAGTTGATAAAGCTTCGTAATTTATTTTATTTTGGTTCGAAAGTCAAGTTGAGGGTACTTTGTTTACAACATATTTGGTTTCATTATAGATTTTGGGTACCAGTTTGTATTATAATTTCTTTTATAAATTTCATAAATTTAGTTGATTAAGTGAATCTTAGGTGTTGATTGAGTTTGATATTTTGAGTTTCCTGCACTTATTTTTTTATTTCCCGTACCTTTGGATTTCTTGTACTTAAATTTTCTCATAGCTTCAATCACCAACAGACATATTAGAGATATAACTCGTGATATATGGACTTCCCACGTTGGAATTCTTCCCAAGGTGTTAGTTTATTTCCTGTCATTTGAATTCATTTCCGTTTACTTGTTTCTTCTATTGCATTTAAGTTTGGATCCACTATAGAAAATAATCATTGAAGGACAAAAATCTTAAGAAAGCTATTCGTGATTAATCACACAAACATCACCCTGAATGCATGAAAGACTGTGATCTAAGGATTTATAGCACTAAGTTATTCCTATGTCCCAGTGATGAATCCTTAGTGTTAATTTCCTGCAGTGTGGGTTTTAAGATTGTTTTGTCGGCTTTATATTAGGCTAGACTAGGCTTTAATGCCATGTTTTTTGCGCCTACACCTCGAAGCTTACAAGCCCCAGTTGATAATTTAATGTGGGAATTGATAGTACATATATTTATCCCCACAGAAACCTTGTTGAAGAGTACAAGACTTTGGTAGTATACAAAGTTTGTGATTGCAGAACCGATAGACAATCAAATGAAGTTTTTTGTCAATGAAAATAAGGATGAGGTTGTGTGGGTCATCACGACTTTGTTGGATTAATTGTAGGGGGGTGAATCAGTAATAGCATAATTATAATCCTTTTTCTTCAAATGTTATATCAATGTCGAATTATTATCCAATAATGAGCATTAAGAAATAAAAAATCAGACACATACACAGTACACCAATGTTTTACGTGGAAACCCAAATCGAGAGAAAACCACATAATGCTTTTTCTTATATGTCTTGAAGAATTACATTCATTGGAAGCACCAACTTCCTTTGTTTTTCAACTGCAACTAGAAGGAGGCTCCAACCCCCCTAGTTTCTCAGGCTACAACCTAAGGGAAGATCCAAATTCCCAATTCTCTGGCTACAACCAGAAGGAGGCTACAACCCCCTATGTTCTTCGGCTACAACTAGAAGGTGACTGCAACCACCTGTCCTTGCCCCGTCCTGTCACCCTGAAGTAGAAGTAGAATGATGGAACCATTGTCACACTATCACTATGAGATATACCGCTGTAAACCTGTACCAATAAATTTGAACCATGCATCAACCTGTACCTCAAC
>JASDQU011404310.1:24958-39301 GCA_032191745.1 Picea mariana
GATGTCTTCTTTGGTGCAAAAGCTTTTCTTGAAAACTTTCTTTGTAGTTATTTTACCTTTATATGTTTGCCTGCCTTTTGAGTAACCTTCATCATTTCTCTTTTTCTTATGAGGACATTTGTTAGCAAAATGACCAATACCATCACAATTAAAACAAATTAAAGGAAGCTTACCTCTATACCTACCGTTGGTTCCCTTGTTCAGTCTTTTGATGAAGTTAGCCACTTCTTCATCATCTTCCGAAACGTCGTTGTTGCTGCTATATTCTTCTTGTTTTTTTTTCTTTTACTTTGATCTTTTGGATGCTTTGAAGGCTGCTTCTTTTACATCTGGATTTTCCTGTTCAGTTGTCATCTCATATGCTATGAAGATTCCATGCAGTTCGTCCATTCTTATTGAGTTTAGATCCGATCTTTCTTCTAGTGCTGATATCTTAGGGTTGAATCTCATAGGAAGAGATATTAGTACCTTTTGAACAATTACAGATTCTTCGATTTCTTCTCCAAATCCTATGATTGCATTCATTGTTTCATTGACTCGTAAGAAGTAGGCTGCAATATCTTCATCTTCCTTCATTTTTAGTTGTTCGAACTGACCTGTGTAAGTTTGAAGCTTTGCTACTTTGACTTTTGAATCTCCTTCATAAATATTTCGAAGCTTGTCCCAAATCTCTTTAGTAGATTTACAATGTGAAACTTTGGTGAATACTGTATCACTGAGACCATTCAAAAGTTCATTTTTGGTTTTGGAATTATTCTCACCGAGTTTCACTGCTTTGTCATTTGCTGGTGGAACTGTTGGTGCTGTGTATCCATCTACAATTGACTGCCAAACTTGAAATCCTTGTGCGTGTATATATGTCTTCATCCTTATGCTCCAAAAAACATACTTCTGTCCATCAAACTGTGGTATTCAATTTTTATATGAGTTGGTACTCTCCATGATCTACCTTTCATTGGTTAAACTGTTTTTTGAAGGAATCTTCTCTGATACCAATTTTTGGTTTACTGAGAGGGGGGGTGAATCAGTAATAGCGTAATTATAATCCTTTTTCTTCAAATGTTATATCAATGTAGAATTATTATCCAATAATGAGTAGTAAGAAATAAACAATCACACACATACACAGTACACCAGTGTTTTACGTGGAAACCCAAATTGGGAGAAAACCACGTAACACTTTTTCTTATATGTCTCGAGGAATCAAATTCAATGGAAGCACCGAATTCCTTTGTTTTCCAACTGCAACTGGAAGGAGGCTCCAACCCCCTATTTTCTCAGGATACAACACGAGGGAAGATCCAACTCCCCAATTCTATGGCTACAACCAAAAGGAGGCTACAACCCCCTATGTTCTTCGGCTACAACTGGAAGGTGGCTATAACCACCTGTCCTTGCCTCGTCCTGCCACCCTGAAGTAGAATTAGAATGATGGAACCACTATCAAACTATCACTGTGAGATATACCATTGTAAACCTGTACCAATAAATTTGAACCATGCATCAACCTGTTCCTCAACCTGTAATCAACTTGTACCATAAACAAGTGCATCAACCTTGCACCAACCTGTACCAAACAACCTGTAATCAACCTGTACCATAAAAAAGTGCCTCCAACCATGTACCAAGTATGTACCAATCATGTGTCAACTACTCATCAATATGTACCAACATCATCAACTATACACCTCATGTATGTGCCAACTCATCAACTACTTGTCTCAACCATGTACTCAACATCTACCTCAGCCAAAAGCCCTCATCAATTTCATCATCCAAATCTGATTTGTAGCTCTGTAATAGACCTAGTTTATAGGATCACATTATTGCAAACCTTCCTTAACTTTAACAACAAGAGACTAGCATTTTCATCAAACTTTTCTTTAGTCTCACATGCCTAGTTTTGGATTAGTCAACAACCCTAACTTGAAGTAATCATAACTTTGAACCTATGATTTATAAAGATATGAAACTAATACACAATACTATTTAGTATGTTTTATACAATTCCTCCAGGTTTCACTACTTGGAACCTCTTATAAAAGGAGTTATAGCAAAAATGATGTACCTTTATGAATTCTGGCTTATTCTAGAGAGCGACCTTGTAGAGCATGGCCCACACAAAATGTCCATTGAATTGATCTTAAACTGTTACAACGAATACTACAAACTTTACCCTAACCAACACATTTTGTCTCACTGAATTTGGATCTGTTATGAAGAAGTTATGACGTTTTTACCTGAAACACCTGTTTTTGACTAGTTTCAGGACTAGCCACAAACCCTATTTTCCACGGAGTGTAACTCCCAAAATACAACGACCCACAAGCTGAATTTGTTACCACAGATACTTGGTAATGTTTAATAAATCTCATAACAATTTCACGGTCTGAAGCATTATATAAATTTTTTTATAGAGAAAATGATGAGAAGACCTGTAAATAACATACCTTAGAAAACACCATCAAAAGAATTTATCCTTCCTTGCATTTCGGCATTCTTTTCTTCATCTTCCCTTAGAAATTCGGCCTAGATATCCTTGGTTACCTCAGACACCTATAGATATTCAATATGCTCAAGTGTAATTAAAATGAGAGAGCCTTGCCTCTTATTTATACTCTCCAAGTAGCTTCTTTAAAAATATCTTCTAGGTCACTTGTCCCACTTTCCTTATTTTAGGGTTAACCCACTTAAAAATTTCTCCATTAAATTTAGTATTGAGATAATTTATTTTGTATTCAATTTGAATTATAATACACTCATCACTTCACTTTATTATTTACCTTTTAAAATCTCTTAAACCACTTTGACTACTTTGACCTTTTGGGGCTTCTAGATGACATATAAGGGTCCTCCAACTTCGTAAGGCCATAACTCTCAAACCGTGAGGAGTTATATGACATTACACATACTACCATAAGTGTAATGACATGTACTATCCATATAGAATAGTATTACCTTCAAATATAGAAAAGAGCATACCATTATCCATCAAACAAACTTGGGTCCATTACCCAAACCCGAGTTCTCCAACTTCACATGGTCATAACTCTCTAACTATGAGGAGTTATATGATGTTATACATACCACCGGAAATGGCATGGCAAGCGAAATCCATCTAGGATAGTTTCTTTGACAAATTCACTGTCTTTAATCTCATTATTCCACAATTAAGCATGGGTTCTCTTACTTTGTAAAGCGTCTTCCCGTGAGGGCTTTCACCATAAGGGGTCCACTTTGGAGTTCATCCATATTTACTTCTTATCAACCATGAAAAAACAATAATGAGTCATATTTACATCAAACAATCTTGGGTCCATTACTCAAACCTCTGTGCTATAGGGCTTTCTTCAAGGGTTGACATCAACGACAACCAACCTTAATCAACAGACCTATATCTCGAGAGAGATTTGGTTCCATACCAACAAATTTGCTTGCACTCATCAAGTATGGAAGAAGATGAATTCTCTATTAGATAGAGAAATCCATTTCATGCAGTTAGAGAAATAGTTGATCTCTTTCGATCCTCATTCATTTGATATAATTAAGGACTATTTGGCACATGTGAAAGAACTACAATTGAAATTGGGAGAATGTGGGAAGAATTAACCGAAGAAATATAGACAAATCATCGAGTTGGTCCTGATGAACCTGAAAACACCATTTAACCTATTTTTTTTGACATTCAAACCAATTGGAAGGAACACAAGGATATGGTAAGGATAATACCTTTGAAACTTTATGTGGCTTACTAATTATTGATCAACACAAATTGATTGATGAAGGAAATCTTAGTGGAAAAAAACAAGCTCACTTGCTCAAGGGAAAGAGAAAGGTGAATCATAAAGAAAGAGGATAGTTTGATAACTCTATACAGAAACTAGAATGCCTTGACCAAAAAACTAAAGGGAGGACTGATGAACGTTAGAAGAAAAAAAAAATAAGACATGTCAGTAATGTGGAAAGGCAGGAAATGTGGAGAAAGTCTACTAAAATAAGAGAGATGACTTATAAGAGAAGGTCAAGCAACTTAAAGGAGACATGTTTCTTGTTCGTCGACCTGCTAATAATTTCACATTCCAAGTCAAAACTTCTCAAGTGTTTCTTTCTCATTCCGCACATAATGAATGGGTTGTCTATTTCAGATGCACTCATCATATGGATAAGGATGATTCCTTGTTCATATCCTTAGATAAATATGTGGAGAAAAATATCTATTTTTCTAATTACTTTGCTCTCAACATTTTTGGCCGTGGTGATGTTCCCTGTTGACATGGAAACATTGTCTACATCTATCATGTACCTAAGATTACTCCAAATTTTCCATCAATTTATCAACTAACACATACATGTAATATTTTGGAGTTCTGTCCAAATCAATTCTTTGTATGAGATATGAAGGATGGTCAGTCAATTTTCTTTGAAGGGTTTCTCAAACCAAAGGACAATTTGTATAAGTTTTGCGACTCGACTCGACCCAAATCTGAACTGAGTGATCTTATTACTCACAATGATGAACATATTCAAATTTGGCATGAATGACACATACACCTAAATTTTCAAAGTCCTTAGTCAATGGAAACATAGAATATGGTTGCTAGTTTACTTAAAGTCCCCCCCTTGATGGAGTTTGTAGAGGATGTGTTCTTGGTAAACATCATTAGGAACCTTTTGACTCTAGAAAAGCATGGCAAACACAAAAGAACCTAGATATAGTTCACATTGATATTTGTTGCATCAATATACCTTCCTTAGTAGGTGCAAGGTATATTTTGACCTTCATTGATGACCTCTCTCGATTCACTTGGGTTTATTTCCTAAAAAATAAGAATCATTTCTTTGAAAATTTCAATGAATTTAGGGCCTTTGTTGAAAAGAAATGTGGTCGATCTATCAAGTGCATGACATCATACACTGGTGGTGATTATGTGATTTGACCTTTTGAAGAATACCTTTTTCAATCTATTATTTACTAGTAGAATTTGGTCATTCATACTCCTCATCATAATGGCATTGTATAACGCAAGAATAAAAAAATAGTTGAAATGGATAGATGTATTTTGCAGACCAAAGACTTTCCTCCTTAGTTTTGGGCTAAAGAAGTCTATTGTGCAAATTATCTTTTGAATCTTATTTCAACTCGAGCTGTCAATTCAGTGACTCTAGTCGAATGATGGTGTGGAATAAATCCCTTTGTCAGTCACATCCATGTATTTGGAAGCATTTCTTAGGCTCATATTTCAAATTATTGTTGAAATAAATTGGATTAAAAGAGTCATTCTTTCATCATGATGTGCTACTATGAAGAGTCTAAATCCTATCGATTCCTTGACCCTATAAAACGCCATATCATTATCAGAAGAAATGTATGGTTTGATGAAAAGTCTTGAGTCATTAAGTTGTTGATTGCTTCCTTCGTTTTACTATAGGATGGTCCCTTTGATGTTTTTTCCAATAACGGATCTCTTTTTCCATTTTTTAGTCCTTCCACTGGACAATCGAACTCTTCTCCTGTTTTGACTAGACCTCCAACCTCTATTCTCGAGTTGATTGGTTAGTTGATTTATGCTTCGAATGGTCCTCCATATCCTTTGAATAAAACTATTTTGACTTCTAATAGACATTCTAAACTGGAAATTAGTTCACCCCTTTCTTTCCTACCTATATGGGATGCTAAGACAATTGAATTTGTTGGTTATTATGTTAGTGATATTTCTTTAAGATGACAAAATCAAAATCAGAAGCAACATGCCAGGATTGCTTTGATGACCCGTGTTCTTGAAACTTGTGATCCTGTTACATACTCAGATGCATAAGGACAACTTTAATGGGAGCACACTATGAATAATGATATGGATTCTCTTATGAAGAATCACACTTGCGATTTAGTTCCCCAACCTCAAGGGAAGAACATTGTGAAGTGCCGATGGGTCTACAAGACCAAATTTACCTTTGAAGGTGTTGTCGAGCATCATAAATATTACTTGGTTGTGAAAGTATTTTCTCAACAAGAAGGCATTTAATACATTGAGACATTTCTCCCTATTTAAAAGATGAGTTATTTTCTACTGATTATTTCCCTTGCTACTCATTTTGTATGGAAGATCCACTAGATGGATATGAAGAGTGATTTTCTTCATGGAGACCCATCTGAAGAAATTTTCATGGAAAAACCTCCTTGTTTTGTGAAATATTCTAACCTTGTTTATCAACTCCAAAAGTCTCTTTATGGTTTGAAGCAAGCTCCTAGAAATTGGTATGATAAGCTCAATCATTTCTTTCTTCATCTTGGTTTAAAATGTTGTGAATATGATCACAGTCTATATGTACTCCATACTCATGGAAATACTTTGGTTATTTTTGTATATGTTGATGACCTTGCCATAAATAAAAATAACATTGATCTCATTCTTAGATTGAAAAACCAACTTACTGAATCCTTTGATATGACAAACCTTGGTATTCTGCATTAGTTTTTTGGTCTTCAAGTATTACTATTTTCTAATGGTTTATTCATTTCTCAATCTAAATATGTAATGGATCTATTGTCATGTTTTAATATGGAACATTGTAAGCCATGTGCTAGTCCTTTTCAGTTTGGAGTTAAGCCGAGCAAAAGTTGTCAATCTCTTAAAGTTGATGCTACTCTTTATTGACAATCTTATTTATCTCACTCATAGTCAACCTGACATTTCTTTTGTTATTAGTGTGGTTTCTTGTTTTATGCAGGATCCTAGAGAAAGCTCTTGGAAATCTATCAAAAGGATTCTTATTTATCTCATGGGAACCACTCATTTGGGTATCAAATAATGTCAAAGTTTAGATTCTTTAGTGGGCTTCATCGATTCCAACTGGGCAGGATAAAGTGATGATCAAAATTCCACCTCTTGCTACACATTTCACTTCAACACTAGACTGTTTGTTTGGTCATGCAAGAAACAAAAGGTAGTATCTCTATCGACTACAAAAGCAAAGTATTTTGGCATCGTTCATGCAGTAATAGAGGTAGTATGGATTCACCAACTCTTGGGTGAACTTGGGTTTCCTGTACAAACCTCAACTACTATACACTGTGAAAATCAGAGTGTGATTCAAGTTACTAACAATCTTTTTTCACACAGTAAAATTAAGAACGTCGATATCCATGCTCACTATTTGAGATGGTTAGTTCAAGAGAAAGTTGTCACTCTTATATATTTCCACACACATGCCCATATTGTTGATATATTTGCTAAAAACTTGTATAAAGCTAATTTTATCAAGCTCTGTTCTATGCTTGGGCTTCAGAAAGATACAATTATGTGGGGGGGAGGGTGTCCTTCTGACTTGATTTCACCTCTTGAATCTCCAGAGTCATGTGCTGATGGGGGGGTGTTGGAAACTTAGTTTCTATTGGTTAATCACACTTCTATTGGAATTAGTTGGTTGGTTGGTTGATAAAAAACTAGAAATAGTCAGTCGGGTGATAAAATAGAAGTCGAAATAAGTCGGTCAATTAGTCGTCTAGTTAATGAATTGTAGGGTGACCATTCACTAGCATGCACTTCACTAAAAAACCATCATAAGGAACTATGTGTTTAACAATTTCATTCTCCAAAATATTGACAACTTGCACAACTGTGTTTGCTTATTATGGGAGAGTTTTACTACAAATTGTTTTATCCCCGTGAGCATCTTTCATGGGCCCACATAATAGCTACATAATTAAGTTTCGCAGGAAGTCTAACTATTGTCCTATATGACTTGCATGGTTTTCCATATAAATTTCCATGCAAGTGTACCCAAATTCAATTTTTGGGGCCTTGGTTAGTAACTTCATCAAGTCTATGGGGGAATTTATTTTTAAGGAATTATAGGTTATTTTTCCCATGCTTTTACATCTCATTAATCATGCTTAGTAATTAAATCACTCAATATATAGAAGATGGAGTCATAACTCCTAATACTAACCACATGGATGGATTATTGCTTGTCATTGCATGTTGAAGCATATCTTAGGACCCTATTTTACTTGCATTCTATTATTATTTTTTATTTGCATTGCTTAAACTCATTTCAAAGGAATAGGTAGGGAGTTAATTAGTTGTCGCTTGAAATTATTTCCATTATTGAGAAAAGTTAAGATCATACAAAATCTTAAAGTTATCATTTTACTTATATATTCTTTGTTTATTCTATCATAAACCACACAAACAAGGGACCTAAAATCCCCTCCAACCTCTAGAATTATTCTTTCCCGGTGCCCGTGAGTGATCTTCTTGATGTAGAAAAAGGTGAGACAATGACATACCTCCCTTTGCACATTTTTGATTGATCATTTGAAAAAGTTAACAACATTTATAAATTAATTAAATGGAGTAAGAACCCCAAAAAGTTTGCAAATTTTGTCTTCATCAAATTTCTTTTTTGCAAATTACTTTTAGGCACTCCAAACATTATTGTTTCCCCACATGAAGCACACACATGAAGGACTTAACGACTCTTTTTTTTTATCTCAAGTATGTTGTTCATCCTATGACCATAGAGAAATATTGGTGAATTAGAAAGGGTGTAAAGACTAAAATACCTCCTTCCTCACACCACTAACTGAATTCATTGGTTCATGATGTCAATTTAGCCCCCTAAAATCAACCAACATAAGGCATATAGTAGACTTAATTTCTCCATTGTAGGTCAGAAAAAAATTGATAGTATAGGGTATGGTTATTAGGATAGGGATCCAAATAAATCCCCATAGCCATTTCTCATTTGAAACATAGATGTTTTCTTAGGGAGCTTAAAAATCCTTTACTTCAAGTGTGCAAAATCCAATACAAGGAGATACCCTATGGGTTCATATGTTGAGTCTAGGTTACTTTTACTAGTCTTCTTGAGCCACCTAGATCTTGTTTGACTACAAACCTTGATATTTTGAGTCTAAGAGTCCCTTTTACACACTTGATAAATTTAAATTAGTGGCCCAAATTTAGGATTTCTACCTAGGTGTTATTTTTGGGCTACATTTGCACCTAAGAAAAATAACATTGGCTATTGGGAAGTGTCACCATTTCCATTGGAACATTCCCCCAATGACCTTCACTATAATTGAGTCTTTCATCCCTTCAATTTTCATCTTCAATGGATTTAGATCCCATCCATTGAGATCTTTTAGAAGGTCTAGTTACATTTTGAGTGGAAGATCACTAGAGTCATAGGATAACATCATGTGAAAACCTTACACCAAAGATTTACATTGTGATATATCAAAAAACACTTGAAAACCACGTTGTTCACCATGTGAGCCCTTTTTTGTTGGAAAACATATCTTTTTTAACCATAAGGGGAAAAACAAATGTTAGGGGCACAACTGTTACACACCAAAATGTCACACCTATTTATGCCTTAGTGTCTTAAGTGTCATAATGTGTCGTATGCACCTTACTAAGTGTCACATGCACTTTACTAAGTGTCACAAAACCTTGACACCATGAAAGAATTTTTTTCACAATCCCTAGTCAGTGTGAAGGAGAAATATATCATATGAAGGTAAAAATACTATGTGCACATGAATTATTCATTATTATTCATAAAAAGGAAATTAATTTATTGTGAGAATCCACCTCAAATTTATTTTCCTAATCTCAAGGAGAAGTTGAGAATCTCATGGATGGTTGACATATTTTCTCAAACCAAAATCTTAATTTGGTGGATCTTGAGAGATATTTCCTCCCTAAAATCCTTGAGAGATATTTTCTCCCTAAAATCCTTGAGAGACATTTTCTCCCTAAAAATCTTGGAGATCCCAATTTAGTGAGTCTAGTGACCCAATCAGATATTGGTGGCCACCCACCTATTCCAACTGGCTCATCTTGGTAGTTTTTTCAGTTTGGCATCTTTTTCCTAGTTTTTGGGTCATGAACTTCCGAGGTCGTTTTGAGGCCCTAAAAAACTCTTTTAGGGATATCCATAGTTAAACTATAGATGAAATTACTGTTTTACAACATAATGTGTATTTCTTGGATATACCTTTCCAGCAAGATATCGTGTGCCTAAAACAAACATCATATGCAAAAGTTACGACCCCGGGAAGTTGATGTACCAACTTACCCCAACATGGCCCACATGAATCTTGGTGCTTCATCTCCTAGGGTTAGGTTTTTGGATGTATAGGGTTTTGGAATTCATGTTTATTGTGAAAATTCTTTCAGAGACTCATTGTAGTCATGTTCTTGCGAATGAGTGCAACGGTCACATCTCTTCTCAGAGATAAGCCGCCACCATTCTAGCAAGCTTGTTTTCCATCCACATTTTATAGTTTCAACATATTTCTTTATTGAATAAAAGCCATATTTACTATAGCTATGTTATTGTTCATTGTGTCTTTGTGTTAATAATAATAATAGTTTGTGTTCATTTCGTTCTACTCATAATATCCGGATCAATGGTATCATAGTGGTATGCTCCTTGTCGTTCTTAGTGCATGTCCTCGATGAAGTTAGGGTGCAAAGAGTTGGGTCTCAAGCTTGTTTCTCTTGAGGCCAAGAGCTCTCGCACGCCCAAATGACGTTCCATGGCGGAGGAAAATAAATACGATGGGACAAGAGATCCTTTCAAATTTTTGGTCGAGGAAGCACTCGCGTAATAAAGGAATGAGATGATGGATAATTTTGTGCAAATCCTTCGAAGGATACCAACAGGCGACACATATTCCTCGAGCGGAGGAGCCACTCCCTTCAAGGTACAAATCAACTTTGATATTCCTATATTTGAAGGTCAAATGGACATAGATGATCTAGAAAAATGGTTGAATATGCTAGAAGGGTATTTTTTCATCCATAACTTTTTGAATAGAGAAAATATTTCTTTTGCACTCGTGAAGGCTGCCCCCCATGTCAAAAATTGGTGGGAGAATTTCTGTGAGAAATAGAGGAACCCTCATTATTTACATTCGTACTCACCTGGGATTCCTTTAGGGATTCTATTAAGGAACAATACTACACTATTGGAAGTTATGATGGCCTACATACAAAATTGACCACACTGCGACAGGAAAGGGACCAAGAAGTACGAGAGTTTACAAATATATTCCATGCCTTGCGCACCAAGATGGGTATCAAAGATTCAGAGTGAAGTCTAATTCTCAAGTATCACAGTGGTGTGAATAGATACATCCAAAAAAAAATGGAGTTTTTGGACATCTCATCCGTGGGCATAGCCTATCGATATGTCGTCAAAATTGAGTAGAAGCTTAAACAAAAAATGCGATAGTTTAGGTATGGGAACCCCTCACAGCAAAAGTAGGAAAAAGGAAAGCCCAACTTGCAAAACAAAAGGTAGAGCAAATATGGACAACCTCGGGAGAACTAATCTAAGCCGCAAACAAAGAAGGAAAATGGAAAGACAAAGAAAGATACCTAGAAGTGGTGTGACTTCCATAAGAGCCTGTTGGACCTTGAACAAATTTTGGAGATCCTTGGTTAGATTTGACCTATTTTGGAACTTCGACAGGCTGTGGAGGGTGGATCGCAAGTCGAAGAAGAGATCGTGGAATCTCGATTTCTTTTAGGGCATTTTTGGGATTAGGGCTTACGTAACTTGTATGGGGATGTCAGACCATGGGTTTACCCATGTTTAGGCCCTTTTATAATGTATAAATAGAAATCTAGGTGATGTAAATAGACGGTGTGATGCTAAGTGAAAAAGGGCAAGTGAAGTCCAATGTGCTAAGTGCAAGTGATAGTTGTACATGCTTTGTGCATACTGTGTGAGACTTTCAAGGCTAAGTGGAAGTGACTGTAAGAGATGATGTAAAGGCTTCATGTTGTAACCAAGATCGGGGAAGGAGGATCTGGCGAGGTGCACATAGATCTCCTGTCCTATGCAGAGTAGGAACTTATGGCTCCGTGAATGTAGATGATTGACAAAAGATAATAAAGAAGATGAAGAGTTGGTGGACATAGCCCCAGGCTGAGGGTGAACCACGTATATCTTGTGTCATGGTTTATTTGTGCATTATGGTTGTTTTATGGCTCATATGATTAATGCTGAGTACAATGATGCATGCTTATATGAATATAATATCTTAGTGACTAATGATGTGAATAGGATGACAGATCTGATCTATGTTGATGTGTTTAATGCTTGAATGTGTTGAATCTTGTCGAATACTACGCTATGTTATAATTAGGGTTTATCTGCGTTGTAGACAAAGGTTAAGTACTAATGAATAACAAATGCTAAGTGATTTGTTAGAGTATTGTAATCACAGATCAATGTCCCAGCTAAGGTTGCAGACACTAGAGTCTTGCAACCACCCCTGCCTCTACCTCGGGTGAGACTTCATCTGCTTTGTAGGTGTTGCCGAAAGGGCCAGTAGTTAGGGTATTTTTGGTGCGTTGTTGAAGCACTGAACCCTGGTTCTTCCTCTATGCCAAAAAATGGTTCCATTGCTAGGACCTGAAACTGTGATTGCTGGGAACTGAGGAAATGAAAGAAATATATATGCGTAGATCTGTTTCTTTAGTACGCAGTATTCTACTTGATTTACAAAGTTTTGTGCTAAGAAAGGGGGCATATCTGAAGAAAAGAGGTAATATCTGAAAGCTTTGTGCTCTGATAGAGGTAAGATCAGTGAAATTTTTTGATTAAAGAGGTAATATTTGAAAAATTTGTTCTTTGATAAAGGTAAGATTAGTGGAATTTTTTTTTTGAAGTATGGATCTAGGTATGTTTGATAAATTTTGTCCTAGTCTGAAAACTAGGGCACAATTAGAAGAAATAAGATTTGATATGAATAGATCTGATAGAAATAATGAAAGATATGTTATTCCTATGCATAGAAATAATGTTTGGACTAACAAATGGATGTAGGATCCTAAGAATAATTTTCTATAGGTTAGCCACCATGATCCTAGTGCGCAGTACAAGAAAGGATGGGGATCATTTAAGAGAAAGAGAGGATGAACTCTTTGTTACATTTGCAGAAGACCAGGACATCTTTCTAAGGCAGGCCGTAGTAGAAAACCTAGTTGTCTTTGTTGTAAAGCTATGGACCATGAAGTTCTGGATTTCCCTAAAATGATTGCTAAGGTTGAAAGACTGAATATGAAACAAGAAACCCTAAGAAAGGCCAAGAAATTGAGACCATGGCAGAACCCTAGAAAGAATCAGAGACTATATTACTACAAATGAAAGAAACCCTGAATGACCACAAAGATACCAACTTATCAGAGATATTCAAAGAGAAAGAGTGCATAGAAACAAGAATAGGAGACTTCAACATAGACTATGTTCTGGATGAGGAGACACAAGTGAATATTATGATAGAAAGAACTTGGGAAATTCTAGGAAAGCCTGATATGATTCCTTCATTTGGAGGAATAGGATTATTTAGAGGAAAGTTGATAACCCCATGTGGAAGACTTACCAAGACATCTATGAGTTCTCATGGCTCTTCAATAGAAGAAGAATTTGAGGTTGTTAAATTTATTGAGAACAACGCCCCATTTGCTATGTTACTAGGAAAAACCTGGATTGAAAAAGATCATATCTAAAGGAAACAAGAAGAGGAAACTCTAGAACAGAAAAAGAAAGAACTAAGAGACTTCATGGCTAAGAGAATAACACAATTACTGGAAGAACAAGAAAACCAGTCGAAGCTATTGAGGACCAAAAATTTGGATGTTGAAGTTGAAAGAACACAAGAAGACCTAGAACACATGTCTGTACAAGAGAGTAGAGAGCACCTACACTAGACAGAGAAGAAATATTGGCCTTGAAACCTACGAAATACCATCAACAACACAAAGTTACTATGCAAATAGGAGATAAGAATCAGAATGGGAAGAGGAATCTAGTAAGGCAGATCACAAGGAAGAAGGATAGAAAGCTCGACAAGAAGAAAGCAAAGTTGAGGAAATTATAGGAAGTTCCAGAGAATACTTTGCAGAAAGAAGGTCTCCAGAATTCGAACTTCGCCAGAATATCAGAGAAACTCAGATTCTCACTTCGCCATGGTAGAGCGATATGACCGTTCGAGGCATTATAAGCATTAGATTGACGTTCCCGAATGGTTATAACAACAATTATGATTAGAAATCTCACCATAAGACCATTGGGACCGCACCGTAACGTGCAAAACTACATTGATGAAGGCTTCTTGTCTGTTGGAAGGATATAGTCAATTTTGTTTTTACTTATCCCATCGACTGTTGCGCCAAGCACACTTTCGCGAATTGTATTCGAGCCATCAAGAGAACTCATTGTTACTATGTTGTGCTTATTGATCCCTTGCCATCCATTCTATTGCATTGAGAAATTGTTCATCAGCCTGAGATATCTGACATCGAGCGTGCATGTCGGACG
>JASDQU011404310.1:39322-49502 GCA_032191745.1 Picea mariana
GTTAGTAGAGGAAATTTTAAGCGATCTAATGTCAGAGAGAGTGATGTCCATAGGAGTTCAAGCCTCATCGACATGAGGAGTGCAAGCCTCCCCTTCGACTTCTCATGGATCCAGACCATCCCGAGCTGTAATGAGAAAAGAACCAAGCATCGAGATGACTTGGTGAACGTGAAGTTAATCCCATCCATCCTGCCCGACTACATTCTGCCCCTAACTGGTGCAGTGAATCGTGACAGTGTCCCCAGGGACTTCGACTACACCTTGGTCACTTTGTACCTCTCGAAGGGGATACACACAGGAAAGCCTCAACCAGATAATATCATGACACTAAAGATCAACGAATTTAACCTAGGGGATCGCAAGAACTTCATCATGCTCGCTCCTCATAGGTATTTGACTAGGATGAAGGGGAAGAAGTCTAGGATAATCCCCCAACCATGGACTATGGACCTCGCAAAGTCCACCATCCTGAATGTGATGAAAATACCCCATTTTGGAAGGCACCATGAGGTTAACGTGTGTGTTAAGCTCTTGCTGTCGAGATTCCATGGTGGTTATTTGTGGCTAGATAGATGCATCACTGTTGATCTAGCGCTAATCCATCGGATCAATGGATTGAGCATGCAGGGATGAGACCCGCAAGATTTGTACCCAGGGAAGGCTGCATACCATGCCCTGGCACAAAATATTAAAGATACATACGACGATGTGGAGAAGGGGAAGCAAGGCTACAAGGTAGCCTCCATCTAGAATGTCGCAGTGCACCTTGATTTCGAGTTGATTGCTGGTAAGTTATTCCAAAAGAACAAACCCATGCAGGTCACAGGGTTTGTTGTTGAGCTCGCACGAAAATGCATGGAGGGGCTACAAATGAACTGGGCAAAGTACTTAGTGAACCAGATAGACCAAGACTACCGTAAAGCTCAGGATCATAGCTATGAGTTCCATTTTAGTTGGCTATTGATCCTCATCACGTTCATAGATTGGGAGATGCCGGAAGGTGTTCCATTCCCTGAACTAGATCCATTTGAACCCTTAGTCATGAAGTTAACTTCGCTATGGTATTCAAGCGATATGGGAAAACAATGGAAATTAAACGTGGTGTTCCACACCTACTACCTGCAGTTAAAGAGGGATATTGAGGCTGTCCCTCGTATAATGCCAAACACCCTGTAGAGATTTAGGTAATTTTTCAAGTTCCACGTAGATAGACATTTTATCTACATCACTACCCATGGAGACAAACACAAAGAAGTACTACAGAGTTATTACAAGATCACTGAGGAGGACCTAGAAGAAATAACTAAGGAGTGGCCTGCAGAGCTGCTTATCCCTGTTGACCCCATAGAACTATCCGATCCTGAACTAATCAAAATCCTGATGATCACTCATGAAGGGTATGATACACCTGGAATTAGTAGAAGGAAGAAAACAGAAGAGGCCAGGCAGCTGAGTAGTGCATCAGAAGAAATTGCTTCAAAATCACCTGGAGGAGGAGGTGATGAAAAAGTAGATAAAGAAGAGAACAATGGAAACAAAGATCAGCAGAAGCAAGGTAAAGTAACACCACCACATAATCCCCCTGATGACACAGAGCCATCTCACGAAAGAAATGTTTTTCCCATGAAACCCACATCGTGAAAGAAGTCAAAAGCTAGTAAGACCAAGCTGCAGACTGTGCTTACGCTTGATGACTTTGAATTCATCATCGCAGCTGTATCAGATGCTTCAGAAGATATTTTATAGATAAATGAAGCTAATAAAGAGACCATGTATGAAAAAATTGAAGCAGAACTATGAGGGGTACAACATGCTCTTCACTCCAGTCGCGCAGTGTCCACTGTGCTCCCTCCATCAGAAGAAACAAAGTTGGGAGATAAGCCTACCCAGCTCCGCAGACTAGCCGATGCAACTGAAGCCCACCTTTGTCGCACATAAGAAGAAATAGAATAAGCCACAGTGGACCTGAAGCAAGCACAAGAGGAAGTACTAGAGCAACATAGGGTTGCACAGTAGGAGAAAGATGCCATTCAAGCAAAGTTTGAAGAAGAAAAGGCCTAGATCCAATATGAGGAAGAATAGATGCTCACGGAGCAGGTTGGAGTAAACGAAGCCATCAGCAGAGCACTTTTCTCTGTGACAGGATTAGAGCAAAAGAAGGAAGACCCAGTGGAGCATCAATTAGCACAGCTTGCTGAAGCCATCCAACAACTTCAATAGAGAATAACAGATCTAGAGCTACAAATAGTACCAAGTACTCTGCAGGACATGTGAGACCAAAGAGAAGCCACTTCCCAGAGCACAACTGAGAGGATCAGAGCATTAGCTTTGGAATGTCAATAACTTAGTAGTAGAAGTGCGTAGACTTATGAGAAAATTACCGAGGACCCTGAACTAAAGACACTGGAGTCACAGCTCTAGGAGGAAAATCAACAAGAAACGAGGGTACATGCACAGTTGAATCTCTTGTCAGCAGTTGAGAGAATGAAATGATCCCAGGAACAACGCACTATTCAACAACATGTCCATGCCATACAGATAAAAGTCATGGAAGTGACTCATAGGCTCCATCTAGTTCAGGATGCATCTTGCCAACTATTTGAAGAGATTGAAGGATGAGGAGCAGAGCTCGAACAAGTAGTCACTTTAGTCGAACAATGATTAGAGGGACTTGCGAATGAGGCAATTCTTCAGGAGTTTGTCGAGAAGGAGGCCCTTTTGCAACAGCAGGTCAAAGAAGCTCGAGCTAGGCTTGAGGCTTTTGAAGAAGAGCTACCCAGATCATAGTGGCTCAGGATGAGTCACAGATGAGTGTTGGGGTCTTGTTGGCCCTTGACCAAGTTTTGGAGTTCCTTGGTTAGATTTGACCTATTTTGTAACTTCGATAGGATGTTGAAGGTGGAGTGAAAGTTGAAGCAGAGATCATAGAATCTCGGCCCCTTTTAGGGAATTTTTGGGATTAGGGATTATGTAACGACTCTGGGGATGTCGAACCATGGGTTTACCCATGTTTAGGCCCTTTTCTAATGTATAAATAGAAATCTAGGCAATGTAAATAGGCAATGTGATTCTAAGTGCAAAAGGGCAAGTGAAGGCCAATGTGCTAAGTGCAAGTGATAGTTGTACATGATTTGTGCATACTGTGTGAGACTTGCAAGGATAAGTGCAAGTGACTGTAAGAGATGATGTAAATGCTTCGTGTTGTAACCTAGATCGGGCAGGGAGGATCTGACGAGGTGCACATAGATCTCATGTCCTATGCAGAGTAGGACCTTATGGTTCTATGAATGTAGATGATTGGCATAAGATAATAAAGAAGAAGAAGAGTTGGTGGACGTAGCCCCAGGCCAGGGGTGAACCACGTATATCCTGTGTTATGGTTTCTTTATGCATTATGGTTGTTTTATGGTTCATATGATTAATTCTTAGTACAATGATGCATGCTTAGATGAATATAATAGCTTAGTGCCTAATGATGTGAATAGGATGCTAGATATGATCTATGTTGATGTGTTTAGTGCTTGAATGTGTTGAATCTTGTTGAATACTACGTTGCGCTGTAATTAGGGTTTATCTTCACTGTAGACAAAGGTTAAGTACTAATGAATAACAACTACTAAGTGATTTGCTAGAGTATCGTAATTACATATCAGTGTCCCAGCTAAGGTTGCAGACACTGGAGTCCTGCAACTACCTCTGCCTCTACCTCAGGTGAGACTTCATCTGCTTCGCAAGTGTTGCTGAAAGGGTTGATAGTTAAGGTTTTGTTGGTGCATTGTTGAAGCATTGAACCCTGGGTCTTCCCCTATGCTAATAGAGCCCCTGGAATAATGTTGGCACAGGGGCATACCTAGGGTTCAATGCTTCAACAATGCACCAACAAAACCCTAACTACTGACCCTTTTGACAACACCTGCGAAGAAGATGAAGTCTCACACGAGGTAGAGGTAGGGGTGGTTGAAGGACTCAAGTGTCTACAACTTAGATAGGACACAGATTTGTGATTACAACAATTAACATAGCACTTAGCCAACAATATGCATGAAGTTATGATTCTTATTCACATCCCATATTAACCCTAATTCTAGATCAACGCAGTAACAACCAAGATTAACCCTTAATTTTTTTTAGCACATAACATAAGCTTTGATATAGAATTCATTTACCATCAATAGAGAACTAAGCATCCATACATCTATCTAACATACATCCAAATCAGTGCACTAAGAAGATTAATATATAAACAACATGAATAACATTTCACAAAGCACATCAACAAAGGATATACATGGTTCACCCCAGTGTGGGGCTACATCCACCAAATTCTTCTTCTTCTTTATTAGTCTTCAAGCCTGATTACATTCCTCTACTCCTATGCACAAATCCACAGAGCCAACTCCGCAAAGGACAGGATATCTGCGCGCACCTCGCTCGATTCTCCTTCCTCAAATTAAGTCAGGGCACAAAGCCTTACACAATATGTCTTCACAAAGCACTTACAAAACGCTTGCACTTAGCTCTGAAAGTCTTAACACATTCTCTTGCACTAAGACAATTACAAACTTTTGCACATAGATAACATTAGCACTTAGCCATGGGCTACTTCTTACACCACCTAGCTACTTATTTATAAATTACAAAAAGGGACTAAACATCGGTAAACCCATGGTCCGACATCCCATACATGTTACATAAGCCCTAAAACCCAAAAATCCTACAAAAATGGGTGAGATCCCATGATTTGTTCTTCACCTCGGTGCTCCATCTTCGACTAGCCTGTCGAAGTCCCAAAAATCATCAAACACAACCAAAGTTTCCTCAAAACTTGTTCGAGGGCCAACAGGCCGCCAACACTCACCTGTGACTCATCCTGAGTCACTCTGATCTGGGTAACACTGCTTCGAAGGCTTTGGGATTATCTCAAGCTGCCTCGACTTGCTGCTTCACCAAAGCCTCCTGCTTGAAAAACTCCTGAATGACTTGCTTAGTGACAAGCCCGTCCAGGCGTTGCTCCTCTATTGTGGCCACTTGTTCCAACTACGAGCCTTGTCCCTCGATCTCTTTAAAAAGTTTGCAGGATTCGTCCTACACTAGCTGGAGTCTCTGTGTCACCTCCATAATTCTGCTCTAGATAGCAGTGACTTATTGCTAAACTATGCACTTCTCCTGCGTCCTCTTCATCTTCTCCACTGCAGTAAGAAAATTCATTTGTGCTTTCACAATTGACACCCATTTCTTCACCTCCAATGTCCTTAGCTCCGGGTCTTCTGCAAGGTACTCATAGGTCTGTGCACTTCGAGCATTTAGTTTCTTACATTCTAAAGCCAATGCCCTAATTCTTTCTACTGCGCTCTTGGTAGTTTCTTCCCTCTGATCCCGCACTTCTTGCAGAGTGCTCGAAACTGCTTGAAGTTATAACTCTGCTACTCTTTCTTGAAGCTACTGAATGGCATCAATGAGATTCCCCACTTGGATCTCAGATATCTCTTCTTCCATTTGTGCCAAGACTGACACATATCGAAGTGCTCTAGTCACTGCTTCCTTGACCAAAGTCTGCTCCACGAGCAACTGGTCTTTCTCTTTCTGGATTTTCTCTCTGTCCTCTTCGAACTTCACTCTAATGTCATCTTTCTCTTGCTGTGCAACCCGAATTTTCTCTAAGGCCTCCTCATTTTATTCCTTCAAGGCCTATGTGGCCTTCTCCTTTTCTTCTTGGACTCGACAAAGTCGAGCCTTGATTGCATCTACTGGCCTTCATAATTCGGTGGGATCATCCCCCAAATCTACACTCTCTGCTGAAGATGGCGTAGTAGACACTATGCGGCTCGACTGGATAGCTTTCTAGATGTCTTTGAACTCCTTCTCTATTCTATCATACATCGAATCTTGTTTTTCTCCATGTCTCTATAAGATGTATTCTGAAGCATCCTTGACAGTTGTGATGATGAGCTCGATGTCGTCCACTATGAGCACATTCTGTGATTGAGGCTTTTGGCTTGGCTATTCTTCCGTGCTGATGGTTTCTATGGAGAAACCTTCCTTTTATTTGATGTCTCGGCCTCTGTAAGGGGATCCTTTGGTGGTGTCACTTCACCCTTTTCTTGCTTGTGTTCTTCCCCTTTCTCCTCTTGGTTTACTTCGTCACCTCCTCCTCCTTCAGGTGAGTTAGGCGCAGTTTCCTCTGATGCACTATCCTTCTCCTCACTGTCTATGTCCTACACTTCCTCCTTTTTCTTCTTTTTCTTTGTGTTTCTTTGTCCATCATACTCAATTCGGGTGACCAAAGGAATTTTGATGATGTCGGGGTTGGAGAGTTTTGCATCTTCAACTGGTACAAGGAATTTGATAGGCCATTCCCTGGTTATATCCTCCATGTCTTAATCGATCAATTTACAGTAGGATTGTAGCTCCTCCTTGCTTTCGTCCTTGCGGGTAGTGATGTAGATGAAGTGTTGGTATGCATAGAACTTTGCTAGTGGCCTGTATGTATGCAATGTGTTGGGGGTCATTTGGGGGAATGATTCAATGGCGCGTGTCAAATATAGGTAGTAAGTGTGGAACACCACATTTGATTTCCACTGCTTCACCATATTGCTCATATACCACAAGGTGGTGAACCTTACGTCCAATGGATCTGATGGTTCAACTTCAGGAAATGTCACTCCCTCCGACATCTCCCAAGAAACAAATGCAATGAGAATCAACAACCAACTGAAGTCAATTTTGTATCCTTGGTCCTGCACTTCACGAAAGTCCTTCTCCAGCTCATTGACAAGGTATCTCACCCAGTTCATATGCATCCCTTCGACACACTTCCCTGCAAGGTCGACTATGAACCCTGTGACTTGCATATGATGGTTCTTTCTGACGAGATTTCCCGCTGTCAACTGAGAATCTAGGCACACTGCACCATCCTAGATGGAGGCTATCTTGCAGCCTCACTTCCCCTTCTCCACATCGCCATATGCCTCCTTGATCCGCTGGGCCAAGGTGTGATATGATGTCTTTCCTGGGTAGAACTGGTGAGGGTCTGGTCCTTGCATGATCAATCTAGTGATGAGTTGGATAATCTCCAAATCCACAGTCACACACCTATCTAACTAGAGATAGCCTCCATGGTAGCACGACAGGAGGAGTTTAACGCATGCGTTAACCTCCTGATGTATTCCAAAGTGGGGGATCTTCATGAAGTTCAGGATCTTTGATCGCGTGATCTCTTTAATCCATGGTTGGGGAACTATCTTGGGCTTCTTCCTAGTCGTCTTCATCAGGTACCTATGCGGTACGAGCATTGCATAGTTCTTTCAGTATCCAAGGTTGAAATCGATGATCTTGAGAGCTGTGATCAGTCCCAAATGCGCATATCCCCTTTGAAAGGAATGCAGTGATTAGTGTGTACTCTAAGTCACATGGGATGCTGTCACAACTAACTGTGCCAACCAAGGGTGGGATGTAGTCGGGCAAGACCGACAAGATCTTCTTCGTGTTTGTCAGATCATCACGGTGCTTGCTTCTTTTCTTGGTCGCGATTTGTCTAGATCGACGTGAAGTCGATGGGGATGCTTTCAATCCACCCATTGACGATGTCTGTATTCCTATAGATATGACTTTATCAACCATGAGGTCGATCAAGCTATCTTCTACAGATTTCTCTAGCACGCTATGCTCGCCCGACATTCACACTTGTAATAAAATAAGTCAGGTAGGAGAATGGACACTCAAGATAATCAAATCAGTGGTGCGGTCTAGATAGTATAGAGCAGTATGAAATTAATTCTTTGTTAGCTTGGATATCTCGGTTTGAAAAAAGTGGTCCCGAAACAGTGTCCGATGGGTTAAGTGAGCAACGTCGTAACTAATTCCTCCAACGGACATGAATGGCTCAATAAATACGATTCCATATGGTATGGCGCAGTGTCAATGGTCCAATGGCAATATTTTCAGTAATAAATGCATTTCTAGATATTTCAGAGCATCATTATAATGGTCGGGATGCCTCCAATGGTCATATATCTTTGCCATGGAAAAGTGCTATTCTGCGCGGTTTTGCTATTCCGGCAAGGCGCAAGTTCGACAAGTCTTCTTTCTGCGAATTCATCTTTGGATCTTTCAGCTATTTTTCTAGCCTCTCTTTCTTCTTACTGAGCTTTCTTTCCTTCTTTTCGAAGATCTGAGTCTCTGGGTTCCTCTTTCCATTCTTATTCTTATCTTCTCTTAGCGTAGTAACTTCTCACTGCCGAGGGTCTTTCAAAGGGTTTGAGTGTAATACTTCTTCTCTTATTATGTCCAGGGTGAATGCACTTCTTTCCTGCATGGACAGGTTCTTTAAGCCTTCTTGTGTTCTTTCAACCTCGATAGCTAATTCTCTTGCCTTCTGTTGCTTCAACTTGTCCTCTTGTTCTTCTATTAGTCACACTATTTTCCTAGCCATGAAGTCCCTTAATTCTTGCTTTTTCTATTTTGTATCTTATTCCTCTGCTTTCCTTCGGATCTGATCTTTCTCAATATAGGTCTTTCCTAACAAAAGTGCAATAGGGACACTATTCTTTCCTAACAAAAGTGCAACAGGGGTGCTGTTCTCGATAAACTTAATGACCTCAAATTCTTCTTCAGTCGATGTTCCATGGGAAATCATAGGTTCATTAGTAACTCTTCCATATAGGGTTATAATATTTGCTTTAAACAATCCTATCCTTCCCAATGAAGGAACCATAGCCGGATTTCCAAAAATTTCCCAAGTGCTTTTTGGCATGATATTCACCTATGTTTCCTCATCCAGAACATAGTCTATGTCGAAGTCTCCTATTCTTGTTTCTATGCACTACTTCTCTTTTAATATCTCTGGTAAATTGATGTCTCTGTGATCATTCAGTGTTTCTTTTATCTGTAATAATATAATCTCTCATTCTTTTCGGTTCTCTAACATATCCTTAGTTTCTTGAACTTCTTCATAGTTTTCTCCTCTCAGGTTCATCTTTTCAACTTTAGCAATCATTCTAGGGAAATCATTCTAGGGCAATCCAAAATCTCATGACCAACATCTTTACAAAAAATACAAATAGGACCTGTACCAAGGCATTCCTTAGCAATATGTACCAGTATTCTGCAATTGTAATACAGTTTCAATCCTATATTTCTTTTAAACGATCCCCAACATTTCCTGTACTGAGCACTGGGATCATAGTGATGGACCTGCAATCTACAAAAATTCGTTCTAGGTTCCTGCACCCACTTGTTAGTCCAAAAATTCTTTCTATGCATAGGAATAACATATCTTTCACTATCTCTATCAAATCTATTCAGATCAAATATTCTTTCTTCTAGCCGTGCCCTAGTTTTTAGACTAGAACAAAATCTGTCAAACATACCTAGATTCATACTTTCTAAGCAAAAATTTCCACTTATCTTACCTTTGCCAAAGCACAAAGATTTAAGATCTTACCTATTTTCTTCAGATCGGACTTCTTTATTAGCACAAAGCTTCGCAAGATGATTAGAATATTGTGCACTAAAACAACAGATCTACACACATAGATTTTTCTCTTTTCTTCAGTTCCCAACAATCATAGTTTCAGGTCTTGACAACAGAACCATTTGTTGGCACAGGGGCAAACCCAGGGTTCAACTCTTCAACAGGGCACCAACAAAACCTTAACTACCGACCCTTTCGGCAACACCTACGAAGCATATGAAGTCTTACCCAAGGTAGAGGTAGGGGGGTTGTAGGACTCAAGTGTCTACAACCTAGCTGGGACACAGATATGTGATTACAACACTTAACATAACACTTCGCCAACAATATGCATTAATTTATGTTTCTTATTCACATCGCAAATTAAACATAATTACAGATCATCGTAGTAACAACCAAGATTAACCCTTAAAAATTATTATCACATAGCATAAGCTCCGATCTAGCATTCATTTATCATCAATAGAGCACTAAGCATCCATACATATATCTAACATACATCTAGATCAATGCACTAAGTAGATAAATATATAGACAACATGAATAAAATTTCACAAAGCACATCAACACAGGATATACGTGGTTCACCCCAGTGTGGGGATATTGTTGGATTACTGAGAGGGGGGGTGAATCAGTAATAGAGAAATTTAACCATATAATCCAAGTGTTATATCAATGAAGCATTATTATCCAATAACTGCAGAGTAA
>JASDQU011404310.1:56387-67747 GCA_032191745.1 Picea mariana
GTTGAAGCATATCTTAGGACCCTATTTTACTTGCATTCTATTATTATTTTTTATTTGCATTGCTTAAACTCATTTCAAAGGAATAGGTAGGGAGTTAATTAGTTGTCGCTTGAAATTATTTCCATTATTGAGAAAAGTTAAGATCATACAAAATCTTAAAGTTATCATTTTACTTCTATATTCTTTGTTTATTCTATCATAAACCACACAAACAAGGGACCTAAAATCCCCTCCAACCTCTAGAATTATCCTTTCCCAGTGCCCGTGAGTGATCTTCTTGATGTAGAAAAAGGTGAGACAATGACATACCTCCCTTTGCACATTTTTGATATGTCATGTGATTGATCATTTGAAAAGGTTCACAACATTTAGAAATTAATTAAATGGAGTAAGAACCCCAAAAAGTTTGCAAATTTTGTCTTCATCAAATTTCTTTTTTGCAAATTACTTTTAGGCACTCCAAACATTATTGTTTCCCCACATGAAGCAAACACATGAAGGACTTAATGACTCTTTTTTTTTTTTTATCTCGAGTATGTTGTTCATCCTATGACCATAGAGAAATATTGGTGAATTAGAAAGGGTGAAAAGACTAAAATACCTCCTTCCTCACACCACTAACTAAATTCATTGGTTCATGATGTCAATTTATCCCCCTAAAATCAACCAACATAAGGCATATAGTAGACTTAATTTCTTCATTGTAGGTCGGAAAAAAATTGATAGTATAGGGTATGGTTATTAGGATAGGGATCCAAATAACTCCCCATAGCCATTTCTCATTTGAAACATAGATGTTTTCTTAGGGAGCTTAAAAATCCTTTACTTCAAGTGTGCAAAATCCAATACAAGGAGATACCCTATGGGTTCATATGTTGAGTCCAGGTTACTTTTACTAGTCTTCTTGAGCCACCTAGATCTTGTTTGACTACAAACCTTGATATTTTGAGTCTAAGAGTCCCTTTTCCACACTTGATAAATTTAAATTAGTGGCCCAAGTTTAGGATTTCTACCTAGGTGTTATTTTTGGGCTACATTTGCACCTAATAAAAATAACATTGGCTATTGGGAAGTGTCACCATTTCCATTGGAACATTCCCCCAATTACCTTCACTATAATTGAGTCTTTCATCCTTTCAATTTTCATCTTCAATGGATTTAGATCCCATCCATTGAGATCTTTTAGAAGGTCTAGTTACATTTTGAGTGGAAGATCACTAGAGTCATAGGATAACATCATGTGAAAACCTTACACTAAAGATTTACATTGTGATATATCAAAAAACACTTTAAAACCACGTTGTTCACCACGTGAGCCCTTTTTCCTTGGAAAACATATATTTTTGAACCATAAGGGGAAAAACAAATCTTAGGGGCACAATGTTACACACCAAAATGTCACACCTATTCACACCTTAGTGTCTCAAGTGTCATAATGTGTCGTATGTACCTTACTAAGTGTCACATGCACTTTACTAAGTGTCACAAAACAAAATTTTTCACATGCACTTGACACCATGAAAGAAATTTTTTCACAATCCCTAGTCAGTGTGGAGAAGAAATATATCATATGAAGGTAAAAATACTATGTGCACATGAATTATTCATTATTATTCATAAAAAGAAAATTAATTTTTTGTGAGAATCCACCTCAAATTTAGTTTCCTAATCTCAAGGAGAAGTTGAGAATCTCATGGATGGTTGAGATATTTTCTCAAACCAAAATATTAATTTGGTGGATCTTGAGAGATATTTCCTCCCTAAAATCCTTGAGAGATATTTTCTCCCTAAAAATATTGGAGATCCTAATTTAGTGGGTCTAGTGACCTAGTCAGATATTGGTGGCCACCCACCTATTCCAACTGGCTCATCTTGGTAGTTTTTTCAGTTTGGCAGCTTTTTCGTAGTTTTCGGGTCCTGAACTTCCGAGGTCGTTTTGAGGCCCTAAACAACTCTTTTAGGGATATCCATAGTTAAACTATAGATGAAATTAGTGTTTTACAACATAATGTGTATTTCTTGGATATACCTTTCCACCGAGATATCGTGCGCCTAAAACAAACATCATATGCAAAAGTTACGACCTCGAGAAGTTGATGTACCAACTTACCCCAACATGGCCCACATGAATCTTGGTGCTTCATCTCCTAGGGTTAGGTTTTTGGATGTATAGGGTTTTGGAATTCATGTTTATTGTGAAAATTCTTTCAGAGACTCATTGCAGTCATGTTCTTGCGAATGAGTGCAACCGTCACATCTCTTCTCAGAGATAAGCCGCCACCATTCTAGCAAGCTTGTTTTCCATCCACATTTTATAGTTTCAACATATTTATTTATTGAATAGAAGCCATATTTACTATAACTATGTTATTGTTCATTGTGTCTTTGTGTTAATAATAATAATAGTATGTGTTCATTTCGTTCTGCTCATAAAATCCAAATCAATGGTATCATAGTGGTCTGCTCCTTGTCGTTCTTAGTGCATGTCCTCAACGAAGTCAGGGTGCAAAGAGTTGGGTCTCAAGCTTGTTTCTCTTGAGGCCAAGAGCTCTTGCACGCCAAAATGACATTCCATGGCGGAAGAAAATAAAGACGATGGGACAAGAGATCCTTTCAAAATTTTGGTCGAGGAAGCCCTCGCGTAATAAAGGAATGAGATGATGGATAATTTTGTGAAAATCCTTCGAAGGATACCAACAGGGAACACATATTTCTCGAGCGGAGGATCCACCCCCTTCAAGGTACAAATCAACTTTGATATTCCTATATTTGAAGGTCAAATGGACGTAGATGATCTAGAAAAATGGTTGAATATGCTAGAAGGGTATTTTTTCATCCATAGCTTTTTGAATAGAGAAAATATTTGTTTTTCACTCGTGAAGGCCGCCCCCCATGTCAAAAATTGGTGAGATAATTTCTGTGAGAAAAAGGAAACAGAGGAACCCTCATTATTTACATTCGTACTGACCGGGGAGTCCTTTAGGGATTCTATCAAGGAACAATACTACACTATTGGAAGTTATGATGGCCTACATACAAAATTGACCACACTACGACAGGAAAGGGACCAAGAAGTGTGAGAGTTCACAAATATCTTCCATACCTTGCACACCAAGTTGGGTATCAAAGATTCAGAGTGAAGTCTAATTCTCAAGTATCATAGTGGTGTGAATAGATACATCCAAAAAAAATGGAGTTTCTGGACATCTCATCCGTGGGCGTAGCCTATCGATATGTCATCGAAATCGAGTAGAAGATTAAACAAAAAATGCGACAGTTTGGGTATGGGAACCCCTCACAGCAGAAGTAGGAAAAAGGAAACCCCAACTTGCAAAACAAAAGGCAGAGAAAATATGGACAACCTCGGGAGAACTACTCTAAGCCGCAAACAAAGAAGGAAAATCGAAAGACAAAGAAAGATACCGAGAAGTGGTGTGACTTCCATAAGAACCTGTTGGCCCTTGAAATTGTTTTGGAGATCCTTGGTCATATTTGACCTATTTTGGAACTTCGACAGGCTATTGAGGGTCGAGCACAAGTTGAAGAAGAGATCGTGGAATCTCAACCCCTTTTAGGGCGTTTTTTGGATTAGAGCTTACGTAACTTGTATGGGGATGTCAGACCATGGGTTTACCCATGTTTAGGCCCTTTTGTAATGTATAAATAGAAATCTAGGTGATGTAAATAGGCGGTGTGATGCTAAGTGCAAAAGGGAAAGTGAAGGCCAATGTGCTAAGTGCAAGTGATAGTTGTACATGCTTTGTGCATACTGTGTGAGACTTTCAAGGCTAAGTGGAAGTGACTATAAGAGATGATGTAAAGGCTTCATGTTGTAACCAAGCTCAGGGAAGGAGGATCTGGTGAGGTGCGCACAGATCTCCTGTCCTATGCGGAGTAGGAACTTATGGCTCCGTGAATGTAGATGATTGAAAAAAGATAATAAAGAAGATGAAGAGTTGGTGGACGTAGCCCCAGGCTGAGGGTGAACCACGTATATCCTGTGTTATGGTTTATTTGCGCATTATGGTTGTTTTATGGTTCATATGATTAATGCTGAGTACAATGATGCATGCTTAGATGAATATAATATCTTATTTCCTAATGATGTGAATAGGATGACATATCTGATCTACGTTGATGTGTTTAATGCTTGAATGTGTTGAATCTTGTTGAATACTACGCTATGCTGTAATTAGGGTTTATCTGCATTGTAGACAAAGGTTAAGTACTAATGAATAACAACTGCGAAGTGCTTTGTTAGAGTATTGTAATCACAGATCAGTGTCCTAGCTAAGGTTGCAAACACTAGAGTCTTGCAACCACCCCTGCCTCTACCTCAGGTGAGACTTCATCTGCTTCACAAGTGTTTTTGAAAGGGCCGGTAGTTAGGGTTTTTTTGGTGCGTTGTTGAAGCACTGAACACTGGTTCTGCTCCTATGCCAAAAAATGGTTCTGTTTCCAGGACCTAAAACCGTGATTGCTAGGAACTGAGGAAAAGAAATAAATCTCTGTGTGTATATCTATTGCTTTAGTACGCAGTATTCTACTTGATTTACGAATTTTTGTGCTAAGAAAGGGGGCAGATATGAAGAAAATAGGTAATATCTGAAAGCTTTGTGCTCTGATAGAGGTAAGATCAGTGAAATTTTTTGATTAAAGAGGTAAGATATGAAAGATTTGTTTTTTGATAAAGGTAAGATATGTGGAATTTTTTTTTTCGAAAGTATGGATCTAGGCATGTTTGATAAATTTTGTCCTAGTCTAAAAACTAGGGCACAGTTAGAAGAAATAAGATTTGATATGAATAGATCTGATAGAAATAACGAAAGATATGTTATTCCTATGCATAGAAATAATGTTTGGACTAACAAATGGATGCAGGATCCTAAGAAGAATTTTCTGTAGGTTAGCCACCATGATCCTAGTGCACAGTACAAGAAAGGATGGGGATCATTTAAGAGAAAGAGAGGATTAACTCTTTGTTACATTTGCAGAAGACCAGGACATCTTTCTAAGGTAGGCCCTGGTAGAAAACCTAGTTGTCTTTGTTGTAAATCTATGGACCATGAAGTTCTGGATTTCCCTAGAATGATTGCTAAGGTTGAAAGAATGAATATGAAACAAGAAAACCTTGAGAAAGGCCAAGAAACTGAGACCATGGTAGAACTCTAGAAAGAATCATAGACTCTATTACTACAAATGAAAGAAACCCTGAATGACCACAAAGATACCAACTTATCAGAGATCTTCAAAGAGAAAGAGTGCATAGAAACAAGAATAGGAGACTTCAACATAGACTGTGTTCTGGATGAGGAGACATAGGTAAATATTATGACAGAAAGAACTTGGGAAATTCTAGGAAAGCCTGCTATGATTCCTTCATTGGGAGGAATAGGATTATTTAGAGGAAAGTTGATAACCCCATGTGGAAGACTTATCGAGACATCTATGAGTTCTCATGGCTCTTCAACAAAAGAAGAATTTGAGGTTGTTAAATTTATTGAGAACAATGACCCATTTTCTATGTTACTAGGAAAAACCTGGATTGAAAATGATCAGATCCGAAGGAAACAAGAAGAGGAAACTCTAGAACAAGAAAAGAAATAACTAAGAGACTTCATGGCTAAGAGAATAACACACTTACTGGAAGAACAAGAAAACCAATCGAAGCTATTGAGGACCATAAATTTGGATGTTGAAGTTGAAAGAACACAAGAAGACCTGGAACACCTGTCTGTACAAGAGAGTAGAGAGCACCTACTCCATACAGAGAAGAAATATTGGCCTTGAAACCTATGAAAGGCCATCAACAACACAAAGTTACTATGCAAATAGGAGATAAGAATCAGAATGGGAAGAGGAATCTAGTAAGGCAGATGACAGGGAAGAAGGATAGAAAGCTCAGCAAGAAGAAAGCAAAGTTGGGGAAATTACAGGAAGTTCCAAAGAATACTTTGCAGAAAGAGGGTCTCCAGAATTTGAACTTCGCCGGAATATCAGAGAAACTCAGATTCTCACTTCGCCATGGCAGAGCGATATGATCGTTGGAGGCATTATAACCATTAGATTGATGTTCCTGAATGGTTATAACAACAATTATGATTAGAAATCTCACCATAATACCATTGGGACCGCGCCGTAATGAGAAAAACTACATTGATGAAGGCTTCTTGTCTGTTGGAAGGATACAAATCAATTTTTTTTTTACTTATCCCATCGATGTTGCACCAAGCACACTTTCATGAATTGTATCCAAGCCATCAAGAGAACTCATTGTTACTGTGTTGTGCTTATTGATCCCTTTCCATCCATTCTATTGCATTGAGAAATTGTTCATCAGCCTGAGATATCCAATATCGAGCGTGCATGTCGGATGAGTTCAACGTTGTGGAAAAGTTAGTAGAGGAAATTTTAAGTGATCTAATGGCATAGAGAGTGATGTCCATAGGAGTTCAAGCCTCATAGACACGAGGAGTGCAAGCCTCCCCTTCGACTACTCATGGATCCAGACCATCCTGAGCTGCAATGAGAAAAGAACCAAGCGTCGAGATGACTTGGTGAACGTGAAGTTAATCCCATCCATCCTGCCCGACTACATTCTGCCCCTAGCCGACGTAGTGAATCATGACAGTGTCCCCAGTGACTTCGACTACACATTGGTTACTTTGTACCTCCCGAAGGGGATACCCATAGGAAAGCCTCAGCCGGATAATATCATGACACTAAAGATCAACGACTTTAACCTAGGGGATCGCAAGAACTTCATCATGCTCGCTCCTCATAGGTTTTTGACTAGGATGAAGGGGAAGAAGTCTAGGATAATCCCCCAACCATGGACTATGGACCTCGCGAAGTCCACCATCCTGAACGTGATGAAAATACCCCATTTTGGAAGGCACCATGAGGTTAACGTGTGCGTTAAGCTCTTGCTGTCGAGCTTCCATGGTGGTTATTTGTGGCTAGATAGATGCATCACTGTTGATCCGACGCTAATCCATCAGATCAATGGATTGAGCATGCAGGGATGAGACCCGCAAGATTTGCACCCAGGGAAGGCTGCAGACCACGCCCTGGTGCAGAATATTAAAGATACATACGACGATGCAGAGAAGGGGAAGCAAGGCTACAAGGTAGCCTCCATCCAGAATTTCATAGTGCATCTTGCTTTTCAGTTGATTGCTGGTAAGTTATTCCGGAAGAACAAACCCATGCAGGTCACAGGGTTTGTTATTGAGCTCGCACGAAAATGCATGGAGGGGCTACAAATGAACAGGGAAAAGTACTTAGTGAACCAGATAGACCAAGACTACCGCAAAGCTCAGGATCATAGCTATGAGTTCCATTTTAGTTGGCTATTGATCCTCATCATGTTCATAGATTGGGAGATGTCAGAAGGTGCAACCTTCCCTAAACTAGATCCATTTGAACCCTTATTCATGAAGTTAACTTCGCTATGGTATTCAAGCGATATGGGAAAAAAATGGAAATTAAACGGGGTGTTCCACACCTACTACCTATAGTTAAAGAGGGCTATTGAGGCTGTCCCTCATATAATTCCAAACACCCTGCAGAGGTTTAGGTAATTTTTCAAGTTCCACATAGATAGAATTTTTATCTACATCACTGCCCGTGGAGACAAACACAAAGAAGTACTACATAGTTATTACAAGATCACAGAGGAGGACCTAGAAGAAATAACTAAGGAGTGGCCTGCAGAGCTACTTATCCCTATTGACCCCGTAGAACTATCCGATCCTGAACTAATCGAAAGCCCGATGATCACTCGTGAAGGGTATGATACACCTGGAATTAGTAAAAAGAAGAAAATAGAAGAGGCCAAGTAGCTGAGCAATGCATTAGAAGAAATTGCTTCAGAATCACCTGGAGGAGGAGGTGATGACGAAGTAGATAAAGAAGAGAACAATGGAAAAAAAGATCAATAGAAGCAAGGTGAAGTAACACCACCACATAATCCCCCTAATGAAACAGAGCCATCTCACAAAAGAAATGTTTTTCCCACGAAACCCACATCACGGAAGAAGTCAAAAGCTAGTAAGACCAAGCTGCAGACTATGCTTACGCTTGATGACTTTGACTTCATCATTGCAGCTGTATCAGATGCTTCAGAAGATATTTTATAGATAAATGAAGCTAATAAAGAGACCATGTATTAAAAAATTGAAGCAGAACTATGAGGGGTACAACAGGCTCTTCACTCCAGTCGCGCAGTGTCCACTGCGCTCCCTCCATTAGAAGAAACAAAGTTGGGAGATGAGCCTACCCAAATCGATAGACTAGCCGATGCGACTGAAGCCCACCTTCATCATGCATAAGAAGAAACAGAATAAGCCACAATGGACCTGAAGAAAGCACAAGAGGAAGTACTAGAGCAACACAGGGTTGCACAGCAGGAGAAAGCTGCCATCCAAGCAAAGTTTGAAGAAGAAAAGGCCCAGATCCAACATGAGAAAGAATAGCTTCTCACAGAGCAGGTTGGAGTAAATGAAGTAGTCAGCATAGCAATTTTCTCTGTGACAGGCTTAGAGAAAAAGGAGGAAGACCCAGTGGAGAATCAATTAGCATAGCTTGCTGAAGCCATCCAACAACTTCAATAGAGAATAACAGATCTAGAGCTACAAACAATACCAAGTACTCTGCAGGACATGCAAGACCAAAGAGAAGCCACTTCCCGGAGCACAACTGAGAAGATTAGAGCATTAGCTTTGGAATGTCAATAACTTAGTAGTAGAAGTGCATAGACTTATGAGCAAATTACTGAGGACCCTGAACTAAAGACACTGGAGTCATATCTCCAGGAAGAAAATCAACAAGAAATGACGATACATGCATAGTTGAAGCTCTTGTCAGTAGTTGAGAGAATGAAATGATCCCAGGAACAACGCACTGTTCAACAACATGTCCATGCCATACAGATAAAAGTCATGGAAGTGACTTAGAGGCTCCAGCTAGTTCAGGATGCATCTTGCCAACTATTTGAAGAGATTGAAGAATGAGGAGCAGAGCTCAAACAAGTAGTCACTTCGGTCGAACAACGCATAGAGGGACCTGTGAATGAGGCAATTCTTTAGGAGTTTTTCGAGTAGGAGGCCCTCATGCAGCAGCAGGTCAAAGAAGCTCGAGCCAGGCTCGAGGCTTTTGAAGAAGAGATACCCAGATCATAGTGACTCGGGATGAGTCACAGATGAGTGTTGGGGTCTTGTTGGCCCTTGATCAAGTTTTGGAGTTCCTTGGTTAGATTTGACCTATTTTGTAACTTCGACAAGATGTTGAAGGTGGAGTGAAAGTCGAAGCAGAGATCGTAGAATATCGGCCCCTTTTAGGGAATTTTTGGGATTAGGGATTATGTAACGGCTCTGGGGATGTCGGACCATGGGTTTACCCATGTTTAGGCCCTTTTCTAATGTATAAATAGAAATCTAGGCAATGTAAACAGGCAATGTGATGCTAAGTGCAAAAGGGAAAGTGAAGGCCAATGTGCTAAGTGCAAGTGATAGTTGTACATGATTTGTGCATACTGTGTGAGACTTGCAAGGATAAGTGCAAGTGACTATAACAGATGATGTAAATGCTTCGTGTTGTAACCTAGATCAGGGAGGGAGGATCTGGCGAGGTGCATGTAGATCTCATGTCCTATGTGGAGTAGGACCTTATGGTTCTATGAATGTAGATGATTGGCATAAGATAATAAATAAGAAGAAGAGTTGGTGGACATAGCACCAGGCTAGGGGTGAACCACGTATATCCTATGTTATGGTTTCTTTGTGCATTATGGTTGTTTTAAGGTTCATTTGATTAGTTCTTAGTACAATGATGCATGCTTAGATGAATATAATAGCTTAGTGCCTAATGATGTGAATAGGATGCTAGATATGATCTATGTTGATGTGTTTAGTGCTTGAATGTGTTGAATCTTGTTGAATACTGCGTTGAGCTATAATTAGGGTTTATCTTCGCTGTAGACAAAGTTTAAGTACTAATGAATAACAATTTCTAATTGCTTTGTTAGAGTATTGTAATCACAGATTGGTGTCCCAGCTAAGGTTGCAGACACTGGAGTCCTGCAACCACCCCTGCCTCTACCTCAGATGAGACTTCATCTGCTTCGCAAGTGTTGCCGAAAGGGTTAATAGTTAGGGTTTTTTTGGTGCACTGTTGAAGCATTGAACCTTGGGTCTGCCCCTATGCCAATAGATCCCTTGGAATAATGTTGGCACAGGGCCAGACCCAGGGTTCAACGCTTCAACAACGCACCAACAAAACCCTAACTACTGATCCTTTTGGCAACACCTGCGAAGTAGATGAAGTCTCACTCGAGGTAGAGGTAGGGGTGGTTGAAGGACTCAAGTGTCTGCAACTTAGATAGGACACATATTTGTGATTACAACAATTAACAGAGAACTTAGACAAAATTATGCATAAAGTTATGATTCTTATTCACATCGCAGATTAACCTTAATTACATATCAGCGCAGTAACAACCAAAATTAACCCTTAAATTTTCTTAGCACATAACATAAGCTTTGATATAGCATTCATTTTCCATCAATAGAGCACTAAGCATCCATACATCTATCTAACATACATCTAGATCAGTGCACTAAGAAGATTAATATATAAACAACATGAATAACATTTCACAAAGCACATCAACAAAGGATATACATGGTTCACCCTAGTGTGGGGCTACATCCACCAAATTCTTCTTCTTCTTTATTAGTCTTCAAGCCTTCTTACATTCCTCTTCTCCTGTGCACAAATCCACAGAGCCAACTCCACAAAGGACAGGAGATCTGCGCGCACCTCGCCAGATTCTCCTTCCTCGAATTCAGTCAGGGCACAAAGCCTTACACAATATGTCTTCACAAAGCACTTACAAAACTCTTGCACTTAGCTCTGCAAGTCTTAACACATTCTCTTGCACTAAGCCAATTACAAACTTTTGCACATAGATAGCATTAGCACTTAGCCATGGGCTACTTCTTACACCACCTAGCTACTTATTTATAAATTACAAAAAGGGACTAAACATCGGTAAACCCATGGTCCGACATCCCATACTTGTTACATAAACCCTAAAACCCAAAAATCCCATAAAAACGGGTGAGATCCCATGATCTCTACTTCACCTCGGTGCTCCATCTTCGACCAGCCTGTTGAAGTCCCAAAAATGGTCAAACACAACCAAAGTTTCCTCAAAACTTGTTCGAGGGCCAACAGGCCCCCAACACTCACCTGTGACTCATCCCGAGTCACTCTGATCTGGGTAACATTGCTTTGAAAGCTTCAAGATTATCTCAAGCTGCCTCGACTTGCTGCTTCACCAAAGCCTCCTGCTTGAC
>JASDQU011404310.1:76653-88653 GCA_032191745.1 Picea mariana
TTGTGTAGGTCCTATCCGAAGAACAATCATTTGATGATTTGAAGTAGCACTTGTTCTCAGCCCTAGTGCTTTCATTACCTGACCTGCAACAACCCTTTGAGATTGAGACAAATGCTTCAGACTATTCTTTGGGCACAATTCTCACTCAACACGACCACCCCATGGCCTATCATAGTGAGACACTATCAGATGTCGTCCATAAGTACCCTAATTATGAAAAAGAAATGTAATGCATTGTGAAATCCTGTCACCAATGGAGGCATTTCATTATCGGGAAGGAGATAGTCATCCAAACTAATAATAATCTGCTACAGTTCATGTAGACATAAGAAAAATTGTAGAATGAATACCATTAGAAGTGGTCCACATACTTGCAACATTTCTACCTCAATATCAAGTATAAGACATGAAGTACCAACCACATTATTGATTGCCTCAACTGACCTCCAATCGCGTAACTCACCATAGTGCTAGACTATTGTGCCCATGAGACCTCTGGATGACCCCAATTCTATGAGAAAGATCCTGACTTCACCACCACCTACCAGATGTTGGGTGAAAACACAACTGTCACTAATTTCTATATTCAGGATGACCTGTTGTTCCATCTAGGCCATCGTTTTCTTCCATTAAGTGAGAGATCAAAGATGATTTTGGAATCCCACTACAGTCAGGTGGCATCACAGGTAAGTGTAAAAAAGACAGTGGCAGTGATCCAATAATGTTTCTACTGGCTGAAACTTCCACATGATGTCAGCAAGTATATCGTGACCTGCACTTCTTGTGCTATATCCAAACTGACCACTAAGAAACAATGCCTCTACACCCCTCTACATACTCCTGACATTCTATTGGAATCCATCTTAATGGACTACATGTTAGGCCTTCCATCCACCAAGCGGGGAAATGACTGTGTTTTTGTGGTTGTTGATCACTTTTTCAAGATGGTGATTCTGGTTGCTTGGAAGAAGAGCATCACAATAGAGGCCACTACCAAGCTCTTCTTTGAATGATTGTGGGTATATTTTGGGATAGCAAAAACCATTATCTTAGATTGGGAAAACCGGTTCCTCAACACATTCTAGTCAAGCCTCTGGTCACTATTGGACACCAAGCTCACCAAATCTACAGCCTTCCATCCCCAGACGGATGGGCAAATCGAGGTCGTCAACCAGATGATATTGCATATCCTGCACATGTACAATTCCAAGCACCCCCACACATGAGATGAAATTTTTCCCTATGTTGAACACAACTACAATAGATCCATACATAGCTCAACAAACCACAACCCCTTTCAAGTGGGGTTGGGATTTCATCCATTGGGTCCCATGGATGTTGCACTACCCCTTGCAGCCACCTAGGAAGACTCATACCATGCTCAAAATGAAGTTGAAAAATCCACCTAGTCCATTGAGTGGATCTGAAACATCCACCAACAGGTTCAGGATATTTTACATAAGTCCAATGCCAAGTACAAGAAACACCATGATCAACACTAGGTGCCACACAAGTTTCAGGTGCGAGACAAAGTTTGGTTGCACTTGCTGAAAGAATTCCTTACAGGGCCCCATAGTAATATTTTTCCACTTCATTATGGACCTTACACCATCACCAAGGTTTTGGGAAACAATTCTTTTGAGCTCAACATTCCCCCCTTCCTTGGCTTACACCCAATGTTCAATGTGGATCTCCTTTGGCCATATTTTCCACCATTATTGGACACCTCAGAGATAGAAAAAAAATTGACACAAATAGAGCTCAACGTTGAATGCATGGAACGAGAATCTACTTATCATATCATGGACACACAAATCAGGGGAAATCACTAGCACAGGATCCAACTTTATCGGGTTGTCAAAGCAGGGAAACTCTTGTACCAAGGCAAGTGGCTCACTCAAGGCCAAATTCAACAGAAATTTCCTCATCTAATGGGGGAAATCAACACAAAGGAGACCATTGCTTCCTAATGGGGGAGGATTTATTTAGGTTGATATCAATTTCCACCCACCTATTCCAACTAGCTCGTCTTTGTAGTTTTTCCTAGTTTTTGGGTCCTGAACTGCCTGGGCCGTTTTGAGGCCCTAAACAACATTTTTTGGGCTCACCATAGTCCAAATTTACGTAGAGTTAGATTTTGATGGAATAATGTGTATCCCTTGGATATACCTTTCCAATGGGATATCATGCGTCTACAAAAAATATCATATGAAAAAGTTACGACCATAGGAAGTTGATGTACCAACGTACCCCAATGGGGCCCACATGACTCTTGGCGCTTGATCTCCTAGGGTTAGGTTTTTGAATGTCTAGGGTTTTGGCATTCATGTTTATTTAAAAAGTATTTCAAGGCCTCATTATAGTCATCTTCTTGTGAATGAGCACAACCATCACATCTCTTCTCAGAGATAAGTTGCCACCATTCTAGCAAGCTTGTTTTCAGTCTGTATTTTACAGTTTCAACATATTTATTTATTGAATAGAATCCAATTTTATTGTATCTCTGTTATTTTTCATTGTGTCTCGGTGTTAATAATAATAATAATAATCCATGTTCATTTTATTCTTCTCATAAAATCTGGATCATCTAGTGAGTGATCTTCTCCATGTTGGTTAAGCCTCCAAATCCTATATAAAGAGGGCTTTCCATGGTGAAGGGGGGGAAGAATTGAGGTATAATTTTTTTTTTATCTTGGGGAAATAATTCAACATTTTTTATTTCAATATTCATGTAAGGGGATGGAAAAGGAGATCTTGGTGAAGATACTGCATCATCAATCATGCTTTGTAAGTTCCTTCTTTGGATTTCCAATTAATATCAACTTGGCCTATTCCCCCTAAGTTCATGTGTTATACATTTGCTTGTCTATTGTCGTTTCAGTGTTCATAGATAGATTTTATTTATACGATCATCTAGAGTAGGAATAAGAGTTACTTTTAGAGTATTTTCATGGTTTCATTTGCATTGAGGAGCTTGGAGATCAAGCCTACAGATTGGAGCAACGAGGACACACATCACAACAAGGTATGCCACATAATTCTTCTTCTCTCTCTCTTGATTGATATAGTTATATCTATAGGGAATGTAGTAAAAAAATTATCTATTATATATTTGGACCAAATATATGGGCCTTGGTCCAAAGGGGAGCTTATCCTGTCCACAAGGTAAGATTTTTCACAACATAAAAATGGCGACTTCGTTGGGGAAGAACTTTGACTAGTTTTTCCTCTTTTTCATCTTGAATCCCTTGCTTGTGATTAGATATTGCTTGTTTGATTATTTTTTTTTATCTATTTCCCCTTCCCTCTTACTCATTGAAGAGTTTACACAGTCATTGATTGGTTTTTCTGATTTTTAGTCTTTTTGAGCCATTGTTTGAACTTTTCTAGAACTGGCCCTCCCCTATAATTGTCACCAGAGCACCACTTTCCTAACTGGAGATCCTCTGTAGTTGACCAAAGGGTGCCATTATCCTGACTGGAACTCTCCTAGAGGCCTGTAGAGGGCTCTATTCACCTTATTGGCACTCTATCTCTTAAGGACAAGAGCACCATTCTCTCTTTTTGAGGAAAATGTAGGGTTTTTACCTTGATCTGCTAGGTCTGCTAAAGTGGATTTTGAACTCAGAAGTCTTCTAATTTTTTTTTGACTTTGTTTGATTGAGGATATTATAATTATCACTCATTTTAATTTTTGTTGATATTTCAAATCTCTTCTAAGTTGCGAGAATGGTTTGCCTTTCTTTTTACTAGTTTGGTCTTTGTCTTGTGATGTGTTCAATTATCTGATTGATTGGAAGAAGTCTATAAAGGTTTGATTGGTATTGAGTTTCTTTTAATTCTTCCTTGGAAAATATCTCTATTTTGAATGTTTGAGATTATTTTTCTTACCAAAACATAGCTTGAATTCCTTTTCTTGCTGCTCATTTTTAAGGATTAGCGATTGATTATCTCTTTCTGTTTTAGTTTGCGTTCTTTGAGTACTTGTCAACCTTTTGAGTTCTTGATTGAGAATTTTTTTTCTCAGTTATCGTTGGTTTTGAGTGAATTTCTTATTATATATTTTTACTTCATATTCCTTTATATCTGCATTGGATTCTTGCATTGAAATTAAGGAAGTAGAAAGAACTTGCACTTGATTTAGGTTCATTTCATTTATAATCAAACGGCTAGAAATTGATTGCATTCAAAGTTTTGGGTGGTACATGTTTGTAGTTTGCATTTGGTAAACTACATTGGGTTTATGCATTTGGGAATGGAGAAAGACTCTTCTCCTCTCCATAGATAGAGTTCATCAAACAGAAAGCTCTGAATCTCATTATGTTGCACTCTTTTGGAGTCAAAGTCACGAATATCACCAGTTTCACTTCCATACCCTTGAGTAAAACAAAAACCTAAAATCAAAAGCACTAATTAAAATATATTTAGAAAATTTTCTTTCTAGGGATATGCAAACCTACATTATCTTAAGTGTAGGGATTTGGAATCGGTGTTGAGAATAAGTTTCCAAACCCATAAGCAAACATAGAATATTGTGATAGGGAGAGAAAATCTAATTTTCATATAAGCATGGTCAGGACCCCCCTCTCACATAGGGGTTAAACACAAGGTCACATGTGGGAGAGAAGTGGATATTATCCCTCTGAAGCTTAACCAAACATAGTGTAAAGATCATATACTAGGGGTTCTTCTGGAAGTGTCACTGGTTTCATTAGTTCTTGGTGCTTCATTAATCTCGAATCCATTTGAGGTCCTATGGAGTTTACCCGTCCTCTTGTCTTCGGTCCTCTAGAAGAATTTCGTACTTGATGTCTTGCCCATATGTTCGATTCCAACTATTGATTGTACCTGCCCAAAGGTTGAATCTAAGTTGGTAACCTTAGTGGATTTTATATTTAGGTTTCATCCACAAGGTGATGACGAAGGGGCGTCTTTTCTCTACCTGGGTCAGATGTTGGTCAAACTCACTCGGGCTCCTTGGAGGGTAACCCACAGATAGACCTTGTGGGAACTTGCACAAAGGTGTAAGTCTATTAAGTAGGTCACTGATGTAACTGATCCACCCACTCTATCTCAACCCATTTTTCATATTAATCCTGCAACGTTGGATTTCATCACCAACTAGAATGTTCACTGTGAAAAGGTTTGTTTGTTTGGTTTGTTTCCTGGATTTTTTAGCATGTTCTGTTTGTTTTCCCTAGAAGCCCTTAGGTTTGAGTCTGTGTATATGGCGTCAGTTCCTGGAACTGCCAATGAAGGAACCCCTTCTCCTGGGATACCGTTTGTTTCTCCTTCTTTGGGACACATTGGTCCTCCTTATATCACTATTTTGACTCTTCACCCTAGACTCACTATTGGGTTACCGGTCTGGTTGTTTTCCACTCTGGTGAATGTAAATGCTCCTAGTGCTTCATCTGTAAGTACTCCACCCCATGACCATCAACCTCATTTTGATAATTTTCCCTCTTCACCCATAGGGTCTTCTTCTTGATCTTCCTCTTTGCCTAGTGAAATATCTACAACTAGTAACCAGGTAGATAAGAAGAAGAAGAAATGGAAGATTAAGAAGAAGAAAAATAATCTAGGGGGAAAATTTCCAACCACTGTAGGATATGTTGGAAGAAATAAATCAACTATTGTTCATCATGTTGGGAGTGTTGATAATTTCAACAAGTCTATCAAGATGCATCACAAGCGCAAATTCCCTTCCAGGCTTTGTAAGGGTGAACACCTTCTTAAAGATTTCCTTGGTATTCCCAAGGTTGTAGAAGTGCGGTATGAGGGTTCTCCACCCGTTTCGTTAACCATTGTAGGTCATGCTGGTGACAAGCCATCAACTAGTGATAATTAGGTTGGAAGTAATAAGGGTAATGCCAAATTTCCTTGCTTTTTATGTAAGGATATGCACCGTAGTTACCTCTTCCATGATATGGATGAAGCTTCATATCTGTTGGAAAATATTGTTGATGTCCATCAAAAACTTCCATCTCCCAACCCACCATTGGTTGATGAATTGGTCAATCCATTTCCATCATTTGTCAATCTGATTGATCAGGTAATCCATCGGGTTCCATCATCAGTTGAACTGGTTAATCAAGTGATCGATTCAATTTCACCTTTGATCGATCCCACTCTCCCCTTGGAGAGTGAAGTTAAAGTGGTCGATACAATACCACCTAGGTTGATCCCACTCCTCCTAGGAAGAGTGAGGATGTTTCTCAAGTATTTCATGTTTCTACATATACTTCTGGACAAGGGGGTGCTACACCCGTTCCAACAGAACCCCCTCCTATAATGTACCGAACCAATCACATGCTGGGAAGGCTAACCACAAGTCTCTCTGGACTAATTCGAACCTTGCTAAAAATTTAGATACCAAGGATGCATGAAAGGTTCACATGCATTGATCAAGATTCATTCCAAACATAAAAACCATGAAGCATACGACATGCACAACCATAATAAACAAGCATGCATACTCAAAATACATTGAATTCAACTATAAATAAATACACAGTGGAATAAAGAATACACATGTAAATAATACCATGATAGAGAGAACTTATCTTTTATAAAAGAAAACTATCGTCTAGAAGCAGACCAAGGATGTTCCACCCAATCATAGAAAATGTTTTTCCATGTCTCAACAACAATGTCACCCCTGAGCCAGGCCTATGAATCCACAAGGATGGTTCCAGAGTGTTACTCGGATTCCCAAACCAATCAACACTCAAGCTCTCATAAGCTTCCCAACACCCACAACAATCGAAGTACCACAACTCTCTTCTACCCATCTTGCATAACCCAAGAGAATGGACATCCACCCTTCTCTTCCACACAGTCCATCAGGTATTCCTTCTCCTTCCAGGGCTCCAGTGTAGTTGGTCCAGAATCTGCATGTTGGGAATCTCACAACTCATGAGTAATAGCTGTGAGAAAAGATGAAAAAATACCATGCATCTCAGACATGCAGGTCTTGATTCATGGACAGATTACACCATTATTTTCTACAACCAAGCCAAACACGAATGAGGAAGACAAGTGAGATGAAAGAGTGAATGGAGTGAAGTCTCCATGAGAGGTGTGAATAGTGAATAGGTGCATGAATGAATGCATGAACATGTGGAGCGACCAACAATAGAACACGAGAGAGAATGGGAGTGAGAAGAGAATGGATGACAAACCAACGAATGAGAGAATCGACGAATGTGAGAAACCCCCCAACAGACCAGGGATGGGTTTATGTAATTTTTGGGGATCAAGAACCCCTTGGCCTTCCCCCAAGAATATCACATAACGAATTCCCCCCATTAGACAAAATGGATGATTTAAAAATACAAAATAAATTCTTAGCCCCTAAAGCCCCCTCTCTTGAGGAATCATAACCCCCTATAACTATAGTCCTTGTTAGTCTAGTAGCCAACGATGTATTTATTAGTAATAATTATCAAAAAATTACATTTCTTAGCCACACTGGCCTCTTTTAATTGTTTTATCACTCTGGTATCTCAACAATTAACAAATACATTATTTAATATGGGGCTCAAAACCCGAGGTGTTACATCCCCTCCCCCTTACTTTGGCACTGTCCTCATTGCATATACAAAACATAGATCAAAATCTCAAAATTTATTCAAAAAGCTATGGGTGCTCCACCCGCATGGCATGTTCATGCTCCCAGGTAGCATCTTCAGGACCGTAGCAGGTCCACTGAACTTTTACCAGCTCTATAACTAGATTCCGGAGCATCTTGAATTTTCTGTCTAGTATTTGCACTGGCTAGATTTGAAACTCTCCCTCTGTCTATACCTGAATCATATGCCAATCAATAACATGATTAGGATCATGTACATAGTTCCTTAGAAAATATACATGAAATACATTATGCACATTCATGGAAACAGACAATGAAAACATGTATGCAACTGGCCCTATTCTATCTAATATCTGAAATGGACCACAAAATCTGGTTGCCAACTTTGTACAACTACCCAAGTTCAAAGAGATCTTCTTGGGATTTACTTTCAAAATCACATGCTCCCCCACTTTAAATTCTCTTGCTGTCATATTCTTATCTGCATAAAATTTCTATCTATCCTAAGCTGCCTTTAAATTTTTCTTAATCTTAACCATCTGGTCTTCCATTTCCTTGAGAAACTCTAGCTCAAGTACCACTCTATCTGCTAGGTTGTCCCAAATCACTGGAGTATTTCATTTCCTACCATACAAAGCTTCAAATGGGATCATATTCAATGAAGATTGATACCCATTATTATAGGCAAACTCAACCAAGTGCAAGTAATCTTCCCACTTAGATGGATTATCCATCACATACATTCTCAACATGTCTTCAATTACTCAGTTGAGTCTCTCTGTCCGACCATTTGACTGCGGAAGGTATGCTGTGCTAAAGTTCATATTTGTACCAAATCCTTTGAATAATCCCTTCCAAAAATTTGAAGTAAACTTTGTGTCTTTGTCCGAGAGAATTGTCCTAGGTATCCCATGCAACCTAGCAATCTCCCTCATGTAAATTTCTGCAATATTAGTTGTTATATGAGTTGTTTTTATAGGAAAAAAATGAGCATACTTTGTCAATTTATCAACCACTACCATGATTGAATGATGTTTCCTTGCTTTCCTGGGAAATTTAGTTATAAAATCAATGGTTATCACTTCCCATTTCTTCTTTGGAATTGGTAATGGTTGTAGCAAACCCGCTAGGTGCCTATGCTCAACCTTCACTTTTTGACATCCCATACATATGGAATTGTAATCAACAACATCCTTTTTCATTCCCGACCAAAAGAATTGTCTTCTTACTGCTGTAATCATTTTCTAGTAACCGAGATGTTCGACATATGGAACATTATGTATTTCTCTTAGTACTAGATTCCTAAGTTCTCCGGAACTAGGAACAAAAATTCTATTTTTATGCATAAGTAATCAATCTTCCTTCATCTCATACTCTTTCATTTGCTGTTGTACATCTCCTCGCTATAAGCTTTCCTTAACCTATAGGTAATGCTGATTTGTAACAAAAAAATCTAAAATTCTGCTCTTCAAGTTTGATTAATGCATACTGAAAGATATATCATGCATGAGATGTATTCTTCTACTAAGTGCATCAACAACTTTGTTTTATTTTCCCTTGATATGCTTGATATCAAAATCATGTTCACTTAAAAATTCGATCCATCTTGTTTTCTTGGCATTCAATGTTTTCTATTCAAAAAGATACTTCAAACCACTGTGGTCTGTTCTCAATTCAAATCTCTTTCCCATGAGATAATGCCTCCACATCTTCAATGTGTGAACAATGGAAGAAAGCTCCAAGTCATGTGTGGCATAGTTCCTCTCATGTTCCTTAATCTTTCTGGACTCATAACCAATGACATGTCAATTTTGAGTGAGGACTCCACCAAGTCCTTCCTTGCATGCATCTATACATACCAAAAAACTTTCATTTGGGTCATAAATCCTTAACACAGGTGCACTAGTAAGTAATTCCTTCAACAAATTAAAGTTTTCTTCACATTCAGATGTCCATTCAAATTTAATTCCCTTCTTTTGCAAAGAAGTGATGGGATGAACAATCTTAGAGAACCCTACTATGAATATTCTTTAGTAACCAACTAACCTGATAAAAGATTTGACTTCTGAAACATAATTGGGTGTTGGGCATCCTCTAATGGCTTCAATATTCTCTGGATCCACCACTATGCCTTGTTTTTAAATAATGTGTCCCAAGTAATGGATTTGTTCTTGGTTAAAAGAACACTTACTCATTTTGGCATACAACTGATGTTCTCTCAACACTTGCAATACCAGTCTTACTATGACAAGTATGTCATCTAGGAATACTATGACAAAATTATCCAAATAATTTCTAAATATGCCATTCATTAAGCACATAAAGACAACTGGTGCATTGGTAAATCCAAATGGCACCACTACAAATTCATAATTCCCATACCTGGTTCTGAAGGCTATCTTCTTCCTTCATTCTTACATGATGGTATCTTGACCTCAAGTCTATATTTGAAAATATCTTTGCTCCTCTTAGCTGATCAAAGAGGTCATGATTTCTGGGTAGAGGATACTTTTTATTTATAGTGGACTTCTTAAGATGTTGAAAGTCAAAACATAGCCTCAAAGTTCCATCTTTCTTTTTGAAAAAGTGTACTGGTGCTCTCCAAGGTGAACCACTTGGGCGTATGTACCCTTTCTTCAACAGTTCCTCCAACTGGATTTGTAATTCTTTTAACTTTGGTGTACTCATTCAGTAAGGTGTTTTTGACACCGGGGAAGCTCCTGGCACTAAATCAATAAAGAAATATATCTCCCTTTTTGGAGGAAACCCTGGTATTTCTTGGAATACATCCTCAAACTATTTTAGTACCGAGAAATATTCAAGGATTGGCCCCATTGTCTTTCCTGGCTCCTCCACATGGGTTGCATACAATTGTCATTCTTTTCTGAAACATCTCATCAGCTGTAACGCTAAAATATCTCTTATAAAGATGGGTCTTGGAACTCCTTTCATAGTGCTCTGTTTCCCATATTCATCAAGACATGTAAATGTTTTGCTATGAAAATCTAGGACAACATTACGCTTGTCCAAACAATCCATTCCAATTAGAATATCATAAGACCCCAATGGTATGATATTAGATCAACACTAGTATTCACACCATTAAGACTTATGGAACAACCTCTAACCATATCATGGATTCTCAATTTGGTTCCAGTGGCTAATTGAACCAAACTTGATTTTCCAAGCTAACTTTCCTCCCAATGTAATCTATCCACTACCTTAGGATCAATGTAACAATGACTTGCTCATGAATCAATTAAAATAGAAATAGGCTGATTTATGATCTTACCTTCCACCTCGATCATGTTGGATTGGTATTCTTCTTGTCGATCATCTAAGGATGCATAAATTTTTCCCATGTCTTCGACTATTGTAGCCTCTTGGATGTTGTGCACAGTTTTCACTCTATCCTTTCTATGGGGTCAATCCTTGTACAAGTGATCTTCCTTGAATCCCCAACATTGAATCGGTGGTATTCCCCTTTTTCCCAAGGAGTCTTCTTTCTTGGATTCATCCTTGGCATACTGATATTGATGATTTTTATTAGGCTCATTTCTATTGAAAGGAGGTTTGAATCCCTTATTCCTCTGATTATAATTCTCCTTCTTCTTATCCTTCCAAGACTTCTGCATGGTTTCTCTGCCATGGCCTTTCTCATACAGGTACTTAGCTTTCAGTATAGCCCCATTCAAGGTCTTGGGCTCATCATACCAAATATTTTCTTTTTAAAAGGATCACAACCCACTCAAAAACCTCTGTATTTTCACCTTCTCATTATTTATGAACCCAACATACTTTAACAACCCCAAACACTTCTTCTCATATTCTTCCATAGTCATTCTTTCCAGTCCGAGTTCAAAGAACTCGTGCATTTTCTTGTCATAGAAATGCTCTGAGAGGTACTCCTTATGGAAATACTTTTTGAACTTATTCCAAGTGATCTTATTCTCATTAATATGTTTGACTTTCTTTAGTTGATCCCACCACATAGAAAATTTCCCATGTAAATGGTAGGTGGCAATTCTAGCTTCTAGGTTTGATGAACATTGAATAGTTGTGAAATTGGAAATATCTCCTGAGTCCAAGAAACCATGCTTCAACATCATCTTCCCTTTCTCTTTCACCATCAAAGGATGGTGGCCTAATCTTCCTCATCTCTCCTTACAAACTGTCCAATTCATGCCTTCTTCTTTGGTTCCTAACGGGAGACACCTCTGGACTTCTTATGGAATCTCCAGAAGCATAAAAATTTCTTGTTGACTAAGGAGGTGAGTGATGTCTATGAGCTCTGCTGGCACTTTTGGAATAACCAACTCTTCCACGATCATATCTTCTTTCTTCCTCTTGCTTTGAGACACTATTTTTTTGTGTCTGCAACTGATTTAAGCTTTGCAACACTCAGG